>JAINUG010000071.1:523641-672527 GCA_029706075.1 Aldrovandia affinis
TACAACCTGTGGTTTAGGTTCATCAATTTTCCATTTTTATTGTGTTTTGAAATAAAACTTGTTTTACAATAGATAATGACACTATACTTTAAATGAATTCAGAGCATTTTTTGGAAGACACGCTAATTTAATCAATTTTCCCATTTTTCCAAGCCATGTCATCTGCTCTTGCAACTACTCATCAAGACGACAGTGGTGGTGGTGGTGCAAACAAACGATCACAGCAGGTCAACTTTCATCATTCTCTAGACCTTTCTGTTAGTTTATATGCACTTTGGTAGTTAATTCTAGAAACTAGTGACCAAAGTTGATTGTGTTAAGGGTGCCTCATGACAAAATAAGCAACAGACTTTGAATTATGAAACATGACGTGCTCCTCTGCAGAGAAATTCTGGTCACAGAGCCATTCAGGTTCAAGACAGGAAGTATCGACAAGGGAAAGGTGTGGACAGATAGAACATAAGACCATAAGAATACATAATGATGAGAACGGGCCATTCGGCCCATCTTGGCTCATCATGTCCTAATCTAAAGAACATCTAGTACTACATCTAGCCTGGCCTTGAATAGCCCGAGCGTTTCTGCCTCTACTACCTGACCTGGCAAGCTGTCCCAGGCATTGACAACTCTCTGTGTAAAGAAAACTTCCTAATATCTGTGAAATTTGCCTTTAACTAATTTCCACCTGTGGCCTCTTGTTCTGCTGACCCCACTTATCTTAAAAATCTTTGGTATTTTACTTTGTTAATCCCTTTTAGGAATTTAAAACCTCAATCAAATCCCCCTAAGTCTGCATTTGCTAAGTTTAAATAGATTGAGTGCCTTAAGTCTATCATCATAACTTTTACCTTTCATACCAGGTATCAGTTTAGTTGCCCTTCTTTGGACTTTTTTCAAGAGCTTCAATATCTTTCTTGTAGTGCGGTGCCCAGAACTGCACACAGTATTCTAAGTGCGGTCTGACAAAGGCGTTATATAACATTAATATAACCTCCTTTGATTTATACTCAATACTTTTGCTATGTATCCCAGCATCCTGTTGGCTTTTTTCACTGCTGTAGCACACTGCTTTGATGCAGATAGGCTTTGATCAACTACAACTCCTAAATCCTTTTCAAATTGAACACCTACTAACTTTTCTCCTCCCATAAAATACTCCTGTCTAATGTTTTTATTTCCCACATGCATAACTTTACATTTAGCAATATTGAACGTCATCTGCCATGTATCTGCCCATTTTTGGATTTTGTTGAAATCATCTTGGATTACTTTAGTTGATTCCAAACTGTTTGCCAAACCCCCAAGTTTAGTATCATCTGCAAATTTAACTATTTTGCTACTAATGTCCATATCCAGATCATTTATGTAAATAAGGAAGAGCAGAGGTCCCAGCACCGATCCCTGCGGACACCACTGCCCACAGCACCGAGGTCAGATTCGCCCCACCTACTGTTACTCTTTGTATTCGCCCTTGCAGCCAATTTTTAACCCACTGTGAAACTACTCCTACAATTCCTACTGATTTCATTTTAGCAATGAGCCTCTCATGTGGTACCTTGTCAAATGCTTTCTGAAAGTCCAAATATATAACATCATAAGCCTGGTTCAGGTCAACACACTTTGTAGCCTCTTCGAAAAAGTCCAGGAGGTTTGTTAGGCATGACCTCCCTTTGAGAAATCCATGCTGGCTCTCCTTAAAAATACTATTATTTTTCAAGAATGATTCCAACTTATCCCTAATAATACATTCCAGCATTTTACATGCGATGCAAGTTAAACTGACAGGCCTATTGTTCCCTGGGTCAGTATGGTCCCCCTTCTTATATATTGGAATTATACTACCCTGCTTCCAGTCATCTGGTATTTCTCCAGTGATTATGGATTGACTGAAAATATCTGTCAATGGTTTATATATAATTTCCCCAAGTTCTTTGGGTACTCTGGGATATATGCCATCCGGGCCTGCTGCCTTATTTGTTTTTGTAGTTTTTGTAGTACTTCTACATCCCTTATCTCAAAGTCCTCCAAAACATTCCGTACCTTGTCTATACATTTAGGCATATTTATAACCTCTTCTCTAGTAAAGCTCTCCACAAAGTAACTGTTTAGTGTGTTTGCAATGTCCTTATTATTATAAACCAAAGTTCCTTCCTTATTCTTAATGCACTTAACCTCATCCTTAACTTTCCTTTTTCTACTACAATATTGAAAAAACTTCTTAGGGTTACTTTTTGCATCTTGGGAAATTTTAATTTCAAACCACCTTTTAGCTGCTCTTATTTCCTTTTTAGCCTTAGCCCGCATATTACAATAATCTAACTTGTTTCTCTCTGAATTATCCTTTTTAGTCATCCACTGCGGAGACTGTTTTTTCATCCTATTTTTCCTTACTTTGGGGATGAATTTACACTGTACATCTACAATAACCCTTTTAAATATAGTCCATTTTTCATTCACAGTTCTGCAATCTAGAAGTTTTACCCAATCTATATTACTTAAAATTCTCTCATTTTATTAAAGTCAGCTCGCCTAAAATAAAAAATTTGAGAGCTGTCTTAACTTGCCAAAAAATATCAAAAATAACTGCACTGTGGTCACTTGCCCCTATTGGTTCTCCTACCTCTGTGCTGCAAATTCTATCAGGATTGTTACACAAAACCAGATCCAGTATTGATTTCCCTCTCGTAGGCTGAGTAACTAGCAGTCACTTAACAGCTGCTGAGAGCTCCAATTAACCAAAGGTCTGAGAGGTTTGCCATACTGCAAGCTAAGTACAAGTCAGAAAACAACAAAGATGAGGAGTAGTGGGACAGAAGACATAACAGGGCCTGATGTGTTGATGGAAGAGATAACGGAGAAAGATAGCACAGCAGATGAAAACAGGGAGTGAGGACTGTAGGAAGAAGATAGTTGTGTACACTTGGGTTAACCTTTTAAACATTTATTCACTTGAAGATCATAAATAAAGCAATATGGCCACTAAAATAAACTGCAGACAAATGTATGAAAGATCCCATTCCTCCATCTGAAGAATCTTCAAGACTTGTGTCTTCCACATGTCGGGGAATCATGCCTGGGGGAAAAAAGAAAAGAATAAACGGATGTGGAAAACAAAGAGGTTAAAGCAAGTCCAGCCCATACATAAATTAAGATTAATTGTTATTTTTGGGGGGCCCCCCATGTGTACTATACCTCTTGATGGTCTGGGGTATTCATACCATCACTCTGTGGGGACAGGGCCCTTATCCAGATCTCTCGGTCTGACCTGCACACAAACACACAAAACCTCAATTAAGAATAGGGGTTTGGTTTCACGGTTTCCACACTCGGATGTCTGCAACATCCTCCATCAATGAAGGGGAGTACAGACAAGCATGCGGTCTCCAAAACGCCTTCTGCCAGCCACCGCCTGTTTTCACTCTGCAAGCTGATCTGATGGCTGAGCTGCGCAGTCATTGTGTCAGCGTAATACACTTCGCATGCAGACAGACCACAGGTGGCCAATTAACCAAGGGAGTTTTCCTGTTCAATGAGACGGGACATCCCCACTGACTAAGATCCTCGCATCACAAACCAATTATGTGCCACCCTCTGGGGCTGCTGGCGACATTCAGCACTGGCACGGTCAAGATTCATTCAATCGGTTTAACATTTAAAAAAACATTTTAACGACACTTTAATTACCGTTTCAGATTAGATTGGGCCATTGCTATTAATATCCAGTAAAACTCAGGAATTACTGTATGCAGTACTTTCAAAGGACTGAAGGGTGGGACTGGGAGGGAAAGGTCTAGTACCTAGTGTCTGCAGCGAGGATGAAGGCTGTGGAAGCACCGGCGTGGTTCTGCGAGAGACGCAGCAGGAAGGACCCGGAAGGCAGGCCCAGGACTGCGGCCTTCAGCTGCCCCACCTCCACGTGAGCAGGAAACACGGAGTAATCCAGCACACTGAAACGCCCCGCTCTGTGAGACAGTAGAACAGGGAACGCTCCGTCACGTTCAAAGGAAAACCAGTAGGGCCTCCCGCCCGGGTGGTGCAAGGGTCGAATGTGACGCTGCCCACTGCAGCCGGGGTTCAATTCCACCAGGTCGCACCAGTTTCGGCTCTGGCCGGAGAGTGCCACTCAAGTCTTTCTTCAGTAAAGATCATTAAAACTAAGTAAAAATTGTATGGGAATTCGTACTGCTCATTTATAAACGACTATTCTTGCCATTTCTTTATTCTTTACCAGGAAAGGATTGACAATAGTGCATGCAGTTAATTAATGTTCATTGTATACTTGGAAGATTTATCATTGATCCTATATTTTGTTCCACAGGACAAGGCTACGAAGCATCGGTGTTTTGAGTTCCCATACATGTATGGCCGCCAATGACCTGCCCCATTACAATATACAGAACTGGAAAAAATTGAACCACTCACCCTTCTCAAGCACAGCTTTACTTTTATAGTATTTTAGAGGAACATACTCCCTGAGTGACAGCAGGAGCAGGTTGTTGAAAAGGTGTAGATGGATGTCCCTGTAAGAGACCATTGATCCTCCACCAGGACCCCCCTCCACAATGACTTGTCGCAGGGAACCCTCATGCAACAGACAGCGCCCTCTACTGATCAAGGGGATGGACTTCAAAGAGCAGAGGTGGCAAGAAAAAGAACACAGTAAGAAAATATACCAGAGAATTGGCCACATACAAAGTGTGATGAATGAAAGAATTGTATTCTAGCGGTTTCAAATTATCTGATGATTTTACATCTTTTTAATCACCACATATTTTTCTGCCAATCTGTAATAAACAACTATTTGTAGGCACATCCGATTGATACACCCTCCATGAATTTGTGCATAGTAGCACACATCCTCTAAAGCCTGTGTAGCTGTGCGCCACTCCTTTTAACTCCACGTATTAATGCACATCTTGTAAGTCGCTCTGGATAAGAGCGTCTGCTAAATGCTTAAAATGTAAAATGTAAAAAATGTAACTCTGCAAACCCACAAGCTGAGCATTGCACTGGAAGACTGCACGGTTTACGCAGTTGACGCAGGCACACTGCATCCCCCGCAGGAGTTGCCTCCTGAGTCAACTGTATTGGACTCTCTCCCCTCCCCTCCTCCTGGATAATGCCATTACCAATTATGGGTCAGTCCTTGCACGGTCAAGATTCAACTGTAGACCATAGAGCGGTTCAATGCACTGAGAATGGGTGCTCTAGCTGGACATAACACCGGGCAGCCATTAATATGCCTTTTATAACCTTAACGAATGTACTACAGTTATGCATGACAAGCCCAAGTGTGCACAGCCATTTAAGACCTGAATTTGGTGCCACGCATTTGCAACTTGTCTTGTTTGGAGGAGGCAGGCAGGCTACGGAGAGAAGCACCTTGACACTGCCGAAATCAACCAGCTTGTCCAGGTGCACCAGTTCCTCCGTCTGCCTCATGCGTTGAACACCACGATCGCATTCAGTCACAATCTGGAACAGACAGGACGAAAGGGATGGAGGAACAACAAGCATTTTCTCTCTCTTGATGAAGGTTACAAGGAGAAGAGAAGACTAAGATAGCGGGCACATTTCAGGTAATCTCCAAATGGTACCAAGGGCAGTGTGGCTTTGAGGCTTCAACCCCTTTATATATAGAGCCTATGATGTCAGTCCCCAAGTTCAATTTTACGGTCTTTACTCTACCTGGTGTACAGCGGTTATGGCTTCTTTCAGAGAGATGACAGGCTCCAAGTCAGGCGGAATCAACTTGAGGATGTTCTGAAATTACAGGAAATTCCCAGCATGCATCTGGTCATTTCAACCAGGGGTGGAGAGGGGATAAAATTGCCTAAAGCTCCTTACTTTTTACACACTTATAATGCTTATTCTTCCACAACTTCCAACTCAAATCGATCGTGCCCAAGTTTGCCCAAACCCGAAACCCACATGCCGAATGAATGCCACCTCACCTCCAAGATGATTCGTAGACGTGTGAGCCGCTGAAAAGGCAGAATCAGGAAGGACTTAAGCCTCTGCCTCTGGCACACAGGGGCGCACTCCAGCTTCCTCAGCGCTTCAACAAACTCTTTGTTCTCCTGCCTGTGGAGAGGATACAACGAGTAATCATCTGTGCCAAAGGCCTTAAACACAACAGCAACGTACTGGCATTGGAATATGAGAGAGGAACTAACAGCAGACGTCTGATGAGGGTCTCCTGGTACATCATGTTGGTGATATAGGGCACATAGGCACCACGCAGGGCCACGCGGTGATGGAGTACAAGGTCACCAACTTCACAAGGTGACATCATAACGTTCTCACCAAGATGAGACTCCAGGCTCAGCAGGAACCTGGGGACATCAGAGCACGTTATCAGGCAAGCAAACTCTGCACACGTTCATGGCAGCCAACGATGAAGTAAAAAAAATGAAAGCAATGAACATTGATCAACTGAGTCCAGCTGGAAAGCACTTGCCACCGCTAGATGATTCTAGCATGTCTCTACTTAAAACCATCTGTAATAAAGAACATTGCATTTTTAAAATATATATATTTTTAAAGCCAGTCAAAAAAGTTGTTTTGTTGTTTTCCCCCACACCAAATAGCCCCCATGGACTAAAGCAGGGTTTCTCAAACTTTTTTTACTCCACGACCCCATTTCATGGGTGGGAAAAAATCACGACCCCATACATAAATGATAGTGCAATTACAGCGCTGAAAAACTTTAGTCCAGAAACATATATTGGTGGTCTATCGTCTATTTCCAAAATAGTAGCAAATGCATTCACAGGCTATATCTTTATGAAAAAGAAATAAAACAGACTTAATAGTAGCAAATACAGTACATTCACAGGCTATATCTTTATGAAAAATAAAACAGACTGCTTAGCCTACTTAATGGGATGGATGTGCTTGGAGTGTTGAACACAGTTCATCGATGCGTGGCTGCGCTGGGCTGAGAAAGAGGCGGAGATCCCCTTCAACTCTCAGACGCGATCTATATTTATTTTAAATTAAAGTCAATGCCGAAAACCCGGATTCACTCATTAGCTCTCGTTAGCTAGAACTTCCCCACACACGACACATTGTGGTCTTGGGTCCTCCTCATGTCCTGTCCATGTAAAGCCATAGGGGAGGAATTTTGGGTCATAACTTATTTTATTCCTTTTTGTTTTATTTGTATTTTTGTAATTTTCTGCTGGTCTTTTGCTAGAATTTGACTCACCTCCAGCACCACTCCTGACAACAAACTTGTCCATTTTCGTGACTGCTGTATTGGCGCGCTACACATGCAATGGGGTAGTGCAGTAACGTTAAACGCATGCGTTGGATTAAACTCATGCATGTCGGTAGATTAAAAATAATCGGTCAGAAAAAACAGATTTTACGAAAAAACAGGCAATTTGTTTTTCATTTAAAAAATGTAAAGAAATGCTTATGGTTAAAAAAAATAAAAATTATTTTAAAAAATCTTATTGTTGGGAGACTCACCAGTCACCTGGATCTTACGTGAAGAACTGTGCATGCTCATACAGAACAACTGCTTGGTCAGCCACCATGCCTATACATATTCCCAAGTTCTGGGAATATGTTAAATGATGGGACTACAGCCAGCACAGCAGAGGTCACTCCAGTCCTACCTCTCACTGACCCTCTTCACTTCAGTGAGGTTGGAGAAGAGGATGTGGTGCTCCATTTTTGACAGGGTCAGCCGCAGCTCCTGTGACCCCAGGAAGTGACTCACGGCAACCACCAGGCTCTTCAGGTACGAGGCCTCTGACCCCATCATCTCAAACATGGCCTTGGATGCAAAGCATACAGCACAGGTGTCAAACTCATTCCATCGAGGGCCGAGTGTATGCAGGTTTTTGTTGCAACCAATGCACTACACCAGGGGCCTCATTTATAAAAAGTTGCGTAGAAACTATCCTACATTTGATCTGAGATCGTTTCTGAAATGTGCGTAAGTGCGATTCAGAGAAACTGAACGTACGCACAAAAAAAGTGTGTATGCCACTCCCCCAGATGTGAAATCTATAAATCACAAATGATCTTGAAATTGTGCGTAGCTGAATGGTTTTAGATCTCCGCCTTGTAAACGCCCCCTAATTAATATCATTAGCATATAAAGGAGCTCGAATCAAAACACAAATCCTCTACTTGATAATGGCGAGCTGCAAGAAAAATAATTTTAGTGAGGCCGAAATCGAGGTCCTGTTGGCGGAGGTGCAGATGCGTGCAGGGACACTGTTTGGGAGCCTTTCCAGTGGCTTTACCAGTACAACCAAGTACGTGGCCTGGCAGTCTGTAGCCCAGGCTGTGAATGGGGGGCAGCAAAGGTCCCTGAAGGACGTAAAGAAAAAGTGGTCTGATTTAAAACTGAGGTTAAAACTGAGGTCAAAATCTCGAATAACTCGTTCTTATAACGCGGTTGGCGATATCTTCGAGAAGTGACAATGCTGCCATTCTTCCTCTTGCAAACCACTGCATTATTGGACATTTTATAGCCTATAGATTGACTGAAATGTTTTACACGTTTTACACGTGTTTTACACATCTGGTAATACTACTACTACTACTACTACCACTACTACTAATAATAATAATAATAATAATGAGGAAACAATTAGGCAGCAGACGACATGTTGGCGCTCTTAGATTTCCGAATACATTTTACATTACATTTACATTTTAAGCATTTAGCAGACGCTCTTATCCAGAGCGACTTACAATATGTACATTAATACATGGTAGGAACAATCATAGTACGCGCAAGAGATCAGTGCAGTAATACAGCGATAGCCATCATTGCAGGCAGCTGCGTACCATACCTGTAACACTGGGAAGGAAAAGGTTAGTAAAACTATTTTTAATAGAGTAAGCAGGGGTATATAGTGTTGAGCAAGTAGGCAGTGGTGATGACAATTAGCTAGATGTACAAAATTCTGCGGTAGTGGAGTCTGAAGAGGTGGGTTTTGAGTCTCTTGCGGAAGATAGCAAGTGATTCCGCGGTCCTGGCCGATTGCGGAAGGTAGTTCCACCAGCGAGGGGTCAGGACAGAGAAGAGACGAGACCGCAAATACCTGCAGTACTCCAACATTGCCACAAGGAAACGTGCGTCGCCAAGTTGAAACCTGACGTGGAGCTAAGTACTTTTCCACGTCAAAGACCGTTTTTATAAATCTGAACTTTGGCGTGGATTTGAGCGTACGCACGTTCTAAGATCAAATCTGTGCGTAAGTACGTTTTATAAATAAGGCCCCAGGTGATTTCACTAATTAGCCCACCAAGGGAGGGACCTAATTGAAATCACCTGGAGCAGTGCATTGGTTGCAACAAAAACCTGCATACACTCGGCCCTCGATGGAATGAGTTTGACACCCCTGGCATACAGGTAAGAGGTGTACATGCTCTACAGTAGTCTGCGTTTTCCCACTATCCTGGCTCCCATTCCTTCCCCATAGTATAGGGTCTGGCTTTTGTTATATTCCTAAGCTAGACAATTCAAAGCTTTATATTATACATGGCTGAGGGAAAACTATTCGCAAAACTATTCATTAAAAATAAGTTTATGTGGACAAAAAAATATATTATATTGTCTTTGATATTACGTAAATGTATGGTGTTATATAAAGTCACACAAAAGCAAGTGTGTAGGCCCTGGTGCGCCCCACCCCCCACGCACCTCTTGCAGGCGTTTGTCCCTGGGGGTCAGCGTGTCCAGCAGGCCACTCTCTCGAACCTCAGGTAGGTCCTGCCACAGGGAGGACGGGTTATCCTTGAGTGAGCACACTTGGAGGGGAGGGCCCTCTGGGGTGGGGCAGGGCGGGATAAGAGTGGACACTTCAAACATGCCTCGCTTTTTGCACAGCTCAGCTCTCATGCACTGCAGCCCGTAATCCTGGTACAGAGGCACTGGAGTGGGGTGGGGAAGGAGCCATGGAAAATTCACACTTAAAGAAAATGCATGGGCAGAGAAGCAAGCATACTGATAGTTCACAGGCACACAGAAACAGTGGAAGAACAAAACTGACTTACAAATATGAATAAACTTCAACTGAGGCATTTCAGATGCTTCCCTTGCACTCTCCCCTTCAGTCTGCTCCTCACCCCTTTCAAAAAAAAGAAGGGAAGCGTTCAGGCGGGCCTTCCTGTGTGAATTCTTCCACTCGGATCCTCACAAACACCAGCTGTCGAAGGAGTGTCTCACCCTTGTTCTCCTGGGCCCTCCTCGTGTGGTGTCATTTCGGGAGGAGGTACACCAGCTGCCTGTGCCTCAGCATGCTCTGCCTCACCCTGACCCTGGCCAGAGGGGAAGAGTTGGGGCAAAGGGGCACGTGGGCCCTGACCCCACATATTCCAGGAGGCGACAGACCTCAGAGCTGCAGCTATACCCCCAGCTGGGCTACAGAATGCCTCTGCGAAAGGGGAGTACAGGCGGAGTATGAGGTGGAGAAGAAAGAGAAGGAGATCGACAAAAGAGAGAGACCACTACCCATGAGGTCTTCGTAGCTCTCTCTGGGGTGCTCTTCAGAGGACACTTGTGGGCTGGTCACCTCCAGGCCATCCAACTCCTCCAAATTCACAGGTGCCCTGCTGTCCAGGGCTGATGGTGTTCCCTCCACTTCGCCATGCCCGGTGACATGTGGATATCTGCCATCATCACTCCTCCTCCTCCTGCTCCTCTCTGGAGCGCTTTTGCCACCATGCAGTGCCACTGCCCACTGCTGGCCGCTGCTGGAACTGTGCTGCCGCATGGCTGCTTGTCGCCTCAGCGTTACAGGGGAGGTTGGTGGCCTGGAGAAGACTTCCATTGCTCAGCTGCATACACAAACGACAAAATGCAGAAAAAGAATGACAACACATAAGCAGGCACGGATGGACATACAGCAAAAAACATATTTAAGAGGCAGTTACACTAAATGAATACTGTTCATTTCTGGAATTTGTTCAACAGAAGATTGTGTTCAAATACGTGAGGTTTACAAACCTTGAGAAAAAGGACAAAATACTACATTCCTTTGGCATGTTTGAAAACGTGCCCTGCAGTTAATAATACTACAGTAGTAGAAGTAATACGTATTTACTTACTTGCACGTTATTTAATCGCAGTGTGCATTTAATCATACGAGCACTGATAGCTTGCTAGCTAGTCTCCTTAATGATATGTGTTGACGGTTGTGTTGTCTTTAATACATCTCTTTGAACCCCACTAAACAAATCAAATTAATCAGGTACATTGGAGTCGGTGAACTTACCTGGTGTTTTCTGCCTTTCGGTGAGAGTAGGGAATCGCTTAGTTTGCTATTCTGTGTCCACGTGATATAATTTTCGTTAATCATTTTCACGTGTTTGACAGCGAAACCCGGTTAAATAAACGTGGACCCAATAACTTTCAATTGAGTGCACTTTCAAACGATTGCGAAAGGCAAGTTCATTTAGTTTCATACCAGGAATAGTCAATATGACTTTAAATAATTTGCAGACTAATTTATGTTAGTTTGTTCACCTCCAGTTGACATTTCTGAGGAATACACACGAATGACGGAATATCGACACTGTCATTTGCTCTTTTCTAACATCAATGCACTGTTAATATATGCAAATAAAAACGGAATACATTTCATGACGATTTGAAAGAAAACTGTGCACGTGCCTGGTTTGAAATGCTGGGAAACCGGGACAATCTAAATGCAGTTGAGGAAAACAAAGACTTGATTTCCTGAATTTACGGACGATAAAAATAATATTTTATTCCAAGGGCTTAACCACATATTATATATTGGGGGGTGTGGGTGTCCCATCGTCCCCCCACTCGTTTCATTTTATTCCATTTTACTGCAGTGCTGCAGCAGGGGTCAAGCCCCTAGCTAGGCCAAAATTTAATATTGGTACCTGCTTGTTCTTCCTGCATTGATGTGTCCAACGATCCTGATAGAATCTGGACTGCACCAGAATCCAATGCAAAAATAAATCTTAGAGTGAAAAGTGGTGGCTGGCAGAACATGCTTCAGAGGAAAATGCGTTCTCTCGTATTGACCAGTGATGTGACAGGCCTACAAATGTTTAGGCATTTTAATTGGCAGAGAGAAAAAGTAGGTATAAAAATGGGTTCACACGATCGATCAATGTAACAGTAAACATTAAAAGCAAAACAAGTATGGGAAATGCATGTACATTTACCATTCATTCAATTTGTTCAGAGCTCACAACTGATTGGGCTCCAAATAACTATTCTGTGGGTTCTGTTCTGCGTGTCTTCATTGGTGTTCACAGCACAAACTGGGGGATGGAATGTGCGCCTAGTTTAAGAGAATCTACGGCATAGTAATGGTGTGGAAACAGGATACCGTGCACATGAAGGTCCCTCACAGCCATGCTCATTCAGTCACAACAGGCCAAGCAGGTTTTCAATTATGGACAAACCAAGCCCTACAACCAATTGCTTGGTTGGTTACATTGGGACGACAAATGCATTCATAATGGAGTGCATTTACAAAGCACCTTTCATCTCAAGACAATTCACTCACCTAGAGCACCAATGTGCAGCACCCACCTGGGCGTATTTTCCAATTATTGCATTCAAGTAATAATTATGTGGCAAATACATGATTAATACACCTTTATTCATGTTGCCCTATATACAGTTATATATATATATATATGTACATACATATTCCTCATATTAACAATATAAAAGCACCTTTATAACATGCAGGATGTGAGGTGAGACTTTGATTGTATTATAATGCTATACATTCATCTCTTTAGGTTTCTGGATTCCTCTATGATCTTTCACTGGGGAGAAAGGAAACAAACAAAAAAAGTACAGGGAATTCCCGAAAACCCGAGCGCCAAATTGCTTTCTTCAGTCAATCATTGTGTTTGTATAGGCTTTATTTCATTTAAAATGTTCCAGCTCTTCCACACATTTGCATCTGGAAAATAAATCCCAATTTCCAGGTGAACTCAGGACCTATGATCTCTGATCTATGATGGCCACTTGATCAGCTGTTGAGAGAGCCATTGCTACATTTTTACATTGCTTTGGATACACTTTCTGAGCTGGGCTAGTCCCTCACATTAGTCTCACTCGTCCCTTGTTTGCGGCACTGTTGTTTTGGTAAAGCACTTTTAAAATAACATTATAAAAAGGCTTTTAAAAATATATAGAACAAGGCCACAGAAACGGCGAACAACAGTGTTGAAGATGCCAACAGACATCAGTATGTCAATCCTGAAACATTTCAAATAATGTATTTTTTTTTTTTTGTGGTGCTGGAATTCGGTAAAAGGAGAGGAAAAAAAAAAACAACAACATGAGAGGTAAATTCAATGTGAATGGAATGGACGCCCATATGTGGCTGGAACTTTTAAACAAACGACCCCTCAGTCTTAAAATCCCAGTATAAGAAGAGCTCACAACTCCATTGACACATTTTAGTGCATTTAAGACTTGTAGTAGGTTAGTTTTCCAGCTAATTGCTTCGAGTTTAAAAGGCAACAAATGTCAATATAGAAAGCTACGTGTAAGGAATATTAAATACCATTTCTTCAAGACTTTGTTGCTATGCATTTACATGTTTTTGTTTGTTTTGCCCCCGGACCTTTCTGTCTCACTAAGAACTGCCCTCTGTTTAAAAACGAAAAAGACTGATATTTTTCCCACACATTTCGGGATGGATGCATGCGTTTGTCCCTGCCCTAGGTTAATGGCCAACAGAACTGTCAAACAGCACACACGATTAGCCTCTGAGCAAAGGAACCCCGTTAAGCCCTCTGACTGCTGATCACACAGTTGAAGAGATGGAGTGCTCTGTCCCAGTGCTGCCTGCAGCAGGGCGCGTGGGTCAGTAATGCGGGAGGAGCTGGAGGAGAGATCAAGGACATGTGCGGGGAACCGTTCAAACTGTCCAACGTACATTGTCACAATCCAACTTCCAGACACCAGACTGTGCTGAGTAACAAGACTACAGCCATTGCAGTGGAATTGAAATGGGATGGCACTACGAAGTGGACACCTACTCAACCATTAACAGCAGCGCTCAATCAAAATCATTTCTTCCTACAAACGCGCACACGCACGCAGCTATAACACTTCATGGTAATTGTATGCAATTGTAAACATTGCTCCCTATTTAAAAAAAAAGAAAAAGGCAAATGAAGATCTGTAAAGTGAATGCTCTAGTACACACACGTACACACACACACACACACACCAGACATTTTAGTATGGAGTGCTTAAATGAACACACTAAAATGATCAAATAGAGAAAAAATGTGCAATAAATACTGAAGTTGAATCGTATTTCCCACGTGTTGATCATTAACCTGGGATGGTTTTAGTGCATCTCTGTATCTTCACCATCAAGACCCCAGACACTGACCTGAGGTCAGTTCGTTCTGCGTCTTGCACTGACATCTTGACCATACGGGAAGAAAATTGAGGTAAAAATCCAGCCATCCACAGGTTGAAATCCAGCGGTTTTCTTAGTCGCGGTCCAAAAAGTAACGCTTCATTCTCCTGAGAATAACTCCACAGACCCGGTTCAGCACTGACACCAGGTCTCCACACTGACACAACACTGTACGGGCGACTGCTGAGGGACGGAGCTTTAGTGTAGCATATTATCACATGTAAAACTACGAGTTCAACTTGAGCACGGTGCGCTGCCTTCCTCAGCCACCCTTCGGGAGTGACTGAAGCATCACTTGGCATAACCTCTGTTCATACCTAACTGACACAGCAAGTGTTGTTCTGACATCGCTGTGTGGCAGTGTCTCCCCTCCCGCCACGCTCCTCAGCACCAGGGCTCTCTCGGCGCTCTGCCGCAGGGCACACTGCCACCGCGCTGCCAGGCGCTCCGGATCAGAGCCAGCGCCTCCCCGCAGCGCTTCTGCACAGAGGGGTCTGACACGCTCTTCTGCACGAGGGCCACCTGAGGTAGAGACGGAACAACAGGGAGAGGGGCGGAGGAGACAGGTTTCACTTGAGGAAATTGTCACATTTCACTATTGTTGCATTCTGTGGCGTTTCTCCCGCTCTCTTCTCGGTCCGACCTGAAAGATGTCGCCCCAGGAGCTCTCCAGCGCCCCCAGCAGGCGGTCTCTCTCCCCACAGCCGCTGAAGTACAGCACCCAGGGTGGCAGGAGGTGAGCACGGTCCTCAGCAAACTCCTGAGGGGGGGAGAGGGGAGGGAGGAAGAGAGACAGAATGTTAGAATTGTTAATACTAGTCATGATATTAAAAAAAGAAATGCACTTATACAAATGAGAAGAAAACATGCTATTTTTGTGGGCTCCCTACAACGCTCTGCTTCACCACCAAGCAGCGGAGCAGCAGTCCGCGGTGGGCACATTTGACCTGTACAACTGCACATCTTCAACAACGCCTTTACATTATCGTCCCAGGATTTCAGACCTCATGCACGCAAACCAAGAGGAAAAGCGTTGTCCCATTAGTGCCTCACAATGATGCAGTACTCTCTGTCCCCCTCCAGACAGACGGCGGTGACGTCGGCCAGCTCGGCTGTTCCGAGGGAGCGGAAGAAGCTGGTCTGGCAGTCCTGGTGGCACATCAGCAGCTGTCGCTCTGTCAGCACAAGGCAGCAGGGGATACATGGGGAGGGGGCAGCTCCCTGTGGGATCGCCTGGAAGGAGGGAGGGAGCGAGAGAGACAGAGAGAGAGAGGGGGAGAGAGAGGGAGAGAGGGGGAGGGAGAGAGGGAGAGAGAGAGAGAGAGAGAGAGAGAGAGAGAGAGAGAGAGAGAGAGAGAGAGAGAGAGAGAGACAGAGAGAGAGAGAGAGAGAGAGAGAGAGAGACAGAGAGAGAGAGAGAGAGAGAGAGAGAGACAGAGAGAGGGAGAGAGAGAGACAGAGAGAGGAAGTGAGAGAGACAGAGAGAGGGAGCGAGAGAGACAGAGAGAGGGAGCGAGAGAGACAGAGAGAGGGAGCGAGAGAGACAGAAACAGAGAGCACGCGTCACTTCAGCCGCTTCCCCAGGCACCGCTGCTCCCGAATGTGTGCAGACGCTTCACGGGATGAAACGTTGGGAGTCGCTCTGTGCGCGACCTCACCCCTTTGGAGACGGACTGGCAGAGGGCCTGCATCCAGTCAGCCATGTCCTGCTCGCTCTTCGCGCTGAGCTCCAGCGGGGGGCGCCCCGGCAGGATCACCTGGAAGGAGTGCAGCCGCTCGGAGGAGGGTGAGCGCCGGCAGCCCCCGCAGTGCCCCCCCCTGGAGGGAGAGGGGAAACGTGAGCATGTGCCATACAGCCAACACTGCAGTACTGCATATAAACAATATGCCAGACCAATGCAGAACAGGTACTTCGGTCTTACCCCATGGTGACGGACAGCAGGGGTCTTACGTCCGCTCTCTCTGGGTACTGATACAGTATGCCATTGCTGAAGAACGTACAAAGAGCATTTCGTTTGATTAAGGTATGGAGAGGGACGTGATAAAGGGTCAAAAAACATATTCAACAAACACCTGTATGCCTACAAATGCCTCCATTACACTACATAAGACAGAAGACACTGAATTTAATAGGACAGAAAGCACTAAAAGTCGGCCGCTTACTTTAAATAAAATCCGTAAAAAGTATAATACCAAGCATTTGTGGCATGAAATAACTTGACCGAACCGTAAAAAACAACAACTATTTAAGTCATTGTACCTGAGAACAAGATAGCAACTCTTCCAGAGCTCTCTGCCCAGGTAAGAGGTACCGGCCCGGTAGAACAGTGGCCCCTCTTTAGTGCTGGTGGAGTCCAGGGGCCCATTTAGCGTCACTGGGGACCCTATACTGATATCCATGGGGTCTTCCCAGTGAACTAAAGAGTACATCTGGATGCAGACCGCAGACACCTACAGTGCAGCACAGCACAGCACACAGAAATGAGAGACTGGAGAATGAGTCCAACCACATTTACTGATGCTCCGCCACGCAGAGCTCACCGGACCTCATCTCACTGCACAAGAAAGCACAACTGCTGTGTTACAGTCGGTACAGTGGTACCGTCGAGAGAAAGCGGAAATTCCGCACTCTGAGCTGAGCTGAAGCGCTCAAATCCCATGAGTATCCGGGGTTGTCTCTGAATAGTTCAGGCAACGGATCAATGTATTGCACAAAAGTGAAATCGGGAATACTGCGGATTTCAAACATTCAGCTTCTCTTTACATTCAGCTGCTCGGCGGTCTTGGGTAAATCAGCGCGCGCGTGGCCCGTCGTTCCGCGCGAGAGCGTGGGAGGGTTTTCGTCCAGTTGGCCCGTACCTCGCAGCGTGACTCCTGGGACACAAACTTGGTGAGGGACAGCCTCTCCATGGTGGCGTCGGTCAGGACGGACGGGTAGGGGGGCTCCCGACGCCCTTTGATCATGGCAGAGCTCAGGGCATCCAGAAACCAGCTGTGGGAAGGGCGGAGAGAGAGAGTGAGAAGCACGCGAAAACGCTTTGTGGCAACGTCGCTTTCGTGCGCCAGAACTGCGCACAACTTTACCGAGAAGTGCTCGTAGAGATTAACAGAGTGACGGGAAAAATATCTAGTGCTGCTACGTTCACAATGTTTCTTAATATTTCTCATTGAATTGAAACATTTGTGACGTCCTCAAAAATGATTAGTCATATGACACATGCACAACGCAGGGGTGGGGGAGTGGGGGATCAGTGTACACTTTGCTGTTTGTGAAAATAAACGATATCTGTGTACGGAGCGCCATGTGGCACCAAGGATGACCAGGATTGTTTGGAAAGGCTTTTAGATATGCAATTGCTTCTTCCATAAACCTTCCATCTAATCCATTCAGTTAACAATAATTGGTTGTATTGCACCAAGCTCATTGCCCTGTCTTTATCCATTGGCCTTGTGAATCCGTTACTTACCTTGTCATGCAGCATGTCATGCAGCATATTTCAGCTGGATTACAGGCTACAAAAGCCAGCTGCCAAATGATATGCCATGTTTAGCATATTAGCATGTTTCAAATCGCTCTAGACAAGAGCCGGTGCGCAGAACAACGGCAGGGGAAACGGAGAAAGGGACGGGAGGCGGCGCTCACGCGGTCAGCGACGCGTCTGCGGTGTCCAGCGGGAAGCGTCTCCTCCTGTTGACGCACGCCAGCGTGACCGTCTGCCGGTCCAGGCCCACCTGAGAAGCAGAAGCACGGCAACCCTCAGCGCGCGTTCTCCCACCCCGCAGAGCACCGCGCAGGGCGAGGCCACACTCACCGAGATGAAGTCCAGCTCGCCGTAGGGGATGGCCTCCTCCACGCTGTAGGGCTTCTCGGCAGTCCCTGGGAAAAGGGAACACACAGGGCATTTGGGCTCCAGCCCGAGTCTCCCCCTGACAGCTAACGGTGACGGCACACTTGATGAAGGATCTATTGGAACGGGCTGGGAAAAGGCCATGTTACCGAAACGGCTGAGACCTAAAGGGGCTCCTAAGATGTGGTTCTCTGTGGCTCAGTGGGTAGAGCATGGCGTTGGCAACACTTAGGTTGTGGGTTCAATCCCCACTGGGACCACATATACTGAAAATGTATACATTTACTACTGTAAGTCGCTTTGGATAAAAGCGTCTGCTAAATGGCATATATTACTAAGCTGGAGTGCTCAAATCCCATGAGTATCCGGGGTTGTCTCCGAACAGTTCAGGCAACGGATCAATTTATTGCACAATTGATATATTCCTATTACAATATGCAAGTTCACAATGTCAGAGTTACCCACACGTCCACATTTAAAACAAAAGGGAAAAAAGGCAGAAATTAAAATCCTTCTTTCAAATGCTTCGAAGAGTTAATTGGCTACTAGCTTTGAATTTACAGAATGGTAATGTGCAGCTGAAAAGGGGCAGACAATTAAAAAAAGAAAAAGGTTTGAGATTGAGGTGAACAGACACTACGGACAGATTATACGAACTATGAACGGAAGGATAGGTTTGTCGACATGTTGAACTTAAAAAGGGGCATAGGAGGCATGACTGTGCTTAAATTGTACATCTGAACACCGTGTGCCAGCCACAGGTTGGGCTTACCTTTGCGGAGCAGGTAAACGTGACAGTCGGTCAGCAGGAGGTAGAGGGCCTGCCGGTCTCCCTCCGTGTGGCCCATGCTCATCCTCATCATCTGAAAAGCGAGAGAGGGCGGTCAAGGCTGAAGATTCAGCCAGAGTCCCTGCTGGCCTCTTGACCTCCTGCTCGGCTCATGGGCACAAGCGCATCGCGCCCTCCCGGAGTCAGCCGAACCCGTGCAGTCCTGATGCTAATGCCAACGTATCGACGTCGAGCGCGACTCGTGCGTTAACTCAAGCAACGTGCACGTGCAGTCTAGCCCGGTCTACGACCTTGGGGCTGGAACAGCCGCCCGACAGCCCCCCACCCCTCACCCCTCACCCCTCACCTTGAAGAGCTGCTCCTCGTTCTCCCTGAACACGTGGATCATGAGCAGCAGCAGGTGGTTGTTGTCCACCCTGAAACAAAACGCTGACGCTCAGTGCCACAGAGACGGGGAGTTCAATTCACTCGGTGTAAAGTTATTTTAGACATTAAAAGAGCTCAAACTTCCATGGCCCAATTGTTGTTAGCAGTTTTGATTATTCTTTTACTTTTTTTTTTTTTTAAGCTGGAGAAAAAAACGTTGTATATTACTGGTTGTTACCAGTAATCCACTGACCTCTACTGAACATGCCAGATATTGCAGAAGAGCATATCTATACACTCGGTTGAAAGGCTCTGCTGGGTCCTTATGCAGGAATAGGAGACATAGCAGGTTTGTTTCTACTGGTTAACATCTAGTAAATGCCAGGTGTCTCACTTGAACTCGGCAGGATGGGTGCTTTCTGCGAGGCCTGTCTTCTCCTCTTCCTGCACTTCTTCTTCTCCCTCTTCACTTAGGGGATGCGTCTCTCCCTCTCCCTCATCTGCATGGCAACCAGGAAGAGCCTCTGACTGGCCATGCCCTGCAGAGTCATGGTGCTCACCACCGGGGGCAGCACAATCTGGACTGTGGGGGGTGAAACGGTAGAAGTCTGCCGGAGCTGGGGGGACCTGCAGGAAGCTGGGGTCATGTGCCATGGGGCGGGACAGGGGGGAGGGTGGCGACTGATCTGACGGGTCTGGGGGCTCGCCCTCAGGGTCCCCCAGGAAGGGCTGCTGCAGGAAGGAGAGGGGCCCGCTCCCTGACCCCGGATCGGAGGCTGCCCTCATCCCGCGACCTCCCCGAACACCCTCCGCCCGCTCCCAGCCACGCCCGTCTCCGCCCGGGCTGCCCACGAGCTCACAGGAGGAGGCGCGGGTCATCCCCGGGAGCCGGAGGAGCCCTTCCACACGCCCCGTCCCGCCCTCCTCCCGCGCGCTTAGCGCACCTGTCCCTTCCACCTGGGGCCCTCCAGACGGCACGGGCCCTGGATTGGCGTCCTCATTATTCTCTGGCGGCCCAGCATCATGGGCTCCCCGTACAGACTCTGGCGCCCCCTTCCCTCGCCGCCTCTTCCCCGGCTTCCTCCGTCGGGCCATCCTGGGACAGGAACGGGACAAACACAGTGAGAACTATTCTGGGACAGGAACGCCATAAACATGGCAAGAACCGTCAATGCACATGTGATCACACCGGCACGTGCTCTTCCGACGGAAATAACCTGGTTTCTCGGGTTTATGGTGTGCCAGACTCAACAGTTCATTGAGTGTGGGCCAAAATGTCACTGACCGGGCCAAAAAAAAAACATCCCATAGGCTAACCCACAAGCCTACCACAAACGCAGGTTTATTTTTAACCTTGGTGTCTGTGGGGGTAGGCTCTTTGTATGCGATTTTTACATACAATACTAAATCTCCTAAAGGAAAAGCGCCTCTTCCAGGAATAAACAGAGAATTAAAAAGTATTTTTAAATGAGTTATGACAGTCCTTTCCATAGTTACGGTCACCGTTCATAAACAAAACGCTTCTATATGTGTGAAATCCAGCCCACCAATCACGGTGAGCTCTTAATATAGCCATTGTCGTGCAGACAAGGCAGAGAATATATAGTACGTGTCTTGAATCTTTGACAGGGTCTGTTTATAATTGAAAGGAAAGGCACCTGGTTTTCAACAACCTGCAATATAAATAGGCTTTATATGAGTGTTCAATGTTTATTTCTGATCGTGATGCTCCCTTATCAAAGAGTTGAGTCAAATCAATGCCGGATTCCTTTGAATTCTGAATATTAGTTTAACGCAATCTCTCAGGTCACATTAAGGTCACTTGATTAATGAGCAGTAGCAAATAGTGACATGGAGTAACGAAGAGAAATGAGCAGTAACGAGCAGTAGCGAGCGGGCTCTGCTGACCGGATGACCTCCAGCTCTGTGCTCTCGGTACCGTCCCCGTTTGTGGCGTCTGGCCGGCTGGCCCTGTGGACGGGAGTGACGTTGCTCGATGCGTTGGCGTCCGAGTCGTCGTTGAAGGGGCTGTGCCGGAACGTGGGGCACCCCCCTCCCACCCCCGTCAACATGGTGATGACCGGCGGCGACTCGGGGGCCACATAGTAAGGGCAGGGGACTGGATCAGTGAGGTCTCCCTCTGTAGGAAGAGGAACAGCAGACACTGAATCAAAGAGACAGACAGACAGACAGACAGACAAACAGAGGCTGGATCAGACAGTGTGACAAAATACAACCGATGAGGTCAGAACGCACACACACGCGACTCCTGGACACACTGAATGTGACCGACACACATGCACCAAGCGGGGCAAAGACAAACAAAGAACAAAAAAAGACATGTACACAGAGATGCAACCGCATGCCAAAATGCATCTTATCAAGAGCCTTATTGATCGATGGAGGACAGACACATTGTTCGTCTGCGTATTGCAGCTCCTTTAGGTTTGACATCGGACAGGGCGAGTTATGACAGCAACATTCCGGAGCTGTGGGGTGCATTAGTACCAGCGCGTGCCATAAGTGAAATCCAATCCAAGACCCAGACAAAGAGGTCATCGCCATCTTGCCCAGACTTATTCTAAGGTATTATAAGACTGACCACACTGCACATTTGACAGTTTTCTGTAAAACCATTACACATGATTAGACCTAGTCTCCAATGGCTAACTAAACCAAACAAATCACCTGTAATGTGTTGTTTCCACTGACGTAAACAAAGCTTTCTGGACACTGTTTGTGACATCACTAACTCTGGGAGATGGCTGAATTAGCTAAGAGTCAAACCATTGAGGTAACCCAGTGAGCCATGATTAGCTAGCAAACCCTATTTAGATAGCCAAGCTTGTTGACAGACAGAAAACCAATTTCTGTTAATTTAGCTAATGGGAGCAATCCATATTGTTAGCTAGTTAGATACTTTTGCAGTTAACATTAGGTATAGCAACTCCACAAGTAGACTCATTTTACATTAACTCTTCTAAAATTAGTTCATTCTAATTCATTCTAAGCCTATATTGCAGACACTGTTTCTCTACCATGATGGAATCAGGTTTACACAGGCTCCAAGAAGATAAGAGAAGATCATTCCCTCATCTTTAATGGAGACAACCGTGTCACAATATGCATGCTTTGTCTTTGTGTCATCGATACGCATGATGAAAATGTGAATCATTACGGACAGGGAAATGAATTGGCATTAAAATACCCCAAAAATGACACATGACGAAATGCTACTGCTTCACTCTCTGTCTGCATTACGCGAAGCCTAATCATGGCCTGCTCTTGCGTTCTAGTGCCAGCAATCATACTCAAGCCTAGCCTGGACACTATCCTACCATCCTACTGTCTAAGTTACTCGTAGCGGTTTGGTTTTGTGCAGTGAAGCAAGCTATGCGTGAAGGTGACGGGGAGCGAATGGAGTGGGGTACAGACGCGTGTGTGTGGGAGGGGGGAGTAATAGCCATGCCCCACCTTCCCAGTCTGCACTGGGCAACGACTGCAAAACAGGGAAGAAGTCACCGAAATCATAGTCTAAAAAGAGGAGGAAAGACAGAATATATGACGGAAAGATATATATATATTTTTTTAAACAATGGAATGAAAAAAACATAGCAATTGCCATATGAATAAATAAAAGAACAAACAAGTACAACTAGAATGGGTGCATATCATGGTGTTGTGGTTGGCAGGTAATGTTAGAGCATTCACAACCTTTATCATCACAAAACACCCAGGTCTGGGGGGGAAAACCACATTTCACTGCAAACTTTTGCCATCGACTAATCGTTTTTTTTGGACATGCTGAAATCAATTGAAATGAAAAGATTGAAATGATTTCACTTAAATGCCTTCCACTTCCATTCCATTGCAGTAGTTTGCATTGCAATGTTTCATGTGCAATACTGCATTATAACAGTTCATTACTGCTTATGATACTAACCAATTAACAGCCTCCAGTATGGTAGATTTAATTACGCAATCAAATGCTGTGTCAAATGAGTGTAGATATGCAGTTGCAGTTCCTTACCCTCACTGGAGGGGGCAATGGCACTGTCATCCCATTCCAGGTTGGTGGAGGTGAAAGAGTGCAGGGAGAGACTGTCGGCACTGGGCAGCCTCTCTTCGAAGTCCAGAAGGTTCTGAGGTTTGTAGTACTCTGGCATGTAAGGTGTCACATCCAAGTAGGGGGCATCCTGCTCCAACGAGAGCAAGGGAACAAATTTGGTTTTAAGAGGAAAAAACGGAATTTCTTTCTTCTTGCAGCACACTATTATTGATCAGTGGGGAACTATTTGGTATTTGTGAACTGCTTTCCATCACCCAACTCAAGAAAAGTTCAAACTAAAAGGACATTTGCCAACTAATGAGATTAAACCGGTTTTGACATGGTAGGTAAAAAGCTGTTCTTTCAATCCATGCATGTGCCTTTGATGGTTTTGATAAGGCCGGCAGCAGACATACCGGCTCCAGGTCGAATCGGATAAACTCCAATCCTGACACCAGAGTGAGGAAGAGTGTGAGGTGATCGTGGCTGCAGACCAAGGCGTTTCTGGAACACGAGCATATGGCACCCATTTAAACGACGTAAGCAACAATGCTACCAAGCACAGCTCTCAAACTCCGTATGTGCGGCATCTCTCTTAGAAAGACTCACGCGTAGTAGTACTTGTGCAGCAGTGCCTGGTTCTCCTGAAAGAGACGAAGGTAGCTCTCCAGTGAGCTCTCACTCAGGGCCAAGTATAGCCAGGACCGGCCTAAAGAGCGTTCAGACCACAGCAACCAATGACTTCAATTCCCATGAGCCCTATCATTACATTACCAACATTATACATACACAACGATGTCACTGCACCTCTGCAGGTCTGAGTTAGGGTACAATCGCATGTGCAAGCGCAACCAACAATGGCACAGAAAGGCAGAAATCACTGTTTTATGAGAGAATGTGCAACTCCCCCGCTGTCTACGAGCAGATCCAAGTACGGGTGAGGGTGCACATGCTCACAAATTCACTTCTGTGCCACTTTCAGCAAGAGGCTTTAGCGATGTCATCATCCTAAAACCATTCGGGCCAAAGGGAGAGGTTGCCCACATGAAAAATGCACATTTCAATCATGTCAGAAGTGGGCCCGTGATTTAGGAGAACGCAGCCTTAAGACCAGCAGCCTGATGCCACTCGCCAAGCGTCTTGCCACTCTCCGTACCAGCAAGCAGGGCGGAGTGAAAGAGTGCGTTCAAAGTGCACCCTTTATCTGTGCGAGCGACCGCGGGTCTCTGCGGAGCAGGGCGGTGTGCACTCACTGCGTCCAAGGTTGGTGGCGATGTGCTGGAGCTCCTCTATCTGCCGGATGGCTTCTCTGCGAGTGAAATGCAGAACCAGGACCCAGTAGCCAGAGGAGATATCCTGCAGTCTGAGAAAAATGTACCGTTTGACTCTGGACCGCATGTGCTCTGATGAAGAAACGCTGACGTTGTCAAACAGCACCATTTTTAGCGAAATAAAGTGTTCCTTTTCTAAAGTGAGTGATGAAATCTTTTTTTCCAAAACCTTTCGAAGAGCAACACCTCTTCTCAGTTGCTTGAGCACCCTCCTTTTGGTCATGTCATTCTTTGCAGTATTTACACGTCCTTTCGTGCACTATTTTCGACACATTACGTCAAGACATAAGAGTTGTTAATACATTACCATGACAACTGCATGCTACAACCAAAAAGGCACTCAATGGAGCGGGTACCTCCACCGCCCTGGACAGCTGTAGGTCCAACCTTACAATCTCGTCATTTTCCCTTTGTCCTATAGGCAGGCACTTAACCATGTTTGCTCCAAATCTGCGCAGAACTTTTTCCACTATCCTCTTCACAGACAGACCAATGAGCAGACAGAAGGACACACATGGTAACAGAGTGGGCCCAGCCTTGTGAGTACCCGTAAAGGAGGGCGTGGTCCAGGTGTTCACACAGGCGCTGTAAAACACGGTCATGGTTCCTGATCGCTGGCGTCTCATCCTCGCAGGCAGCAAAGTAACTCTGCAACTGAAAAAACATACGCACACTGACCGGGACAGCAATAATATCATAATAATAATAATACGCTTTATTTATATAGCACCTTTCATACATTGAAATGCAGCGCAAAGTGCTTAACAGACAAAGTAAAACAAGATATAAAACAAGAGTGTTAAGAGTAAGCCAATAAAACAATAAAAACATCAATAAAAGCAATGCGTGTCAAGGAAAATAAAATAATTAATTAAAACAATAAAACAATAAAATAGGGGACACTTCCCCTCCCCGATTCGTCAATTTACTGATAGAAAAAAGGACATTTAAGGGCATAAAAGGTCATTTAAAAACAGCAATGCAATGATGTGGACTGGCATCCTCCAACTTCCTTTCATTAGTCACTTGGTTTCTCGCTCTAAACAATACATTTTGTATATAGCGCATATCCATAGGGATGTCAAGGCTTTTGAACTACCTCCAAAAACAAGGCATTCTTTAGCACTATTTTAACAAGCACAAAGTGATGACATTGCAAGTACAGATAACTACCAAAATAAAGGAAACACTTGAGTGCACGAAGGGTTCCGGTGGCTCCGTCATGTTCTAGTTACAAAAGCTTTTCATCTAAGCAGCTGTGGAGTTACAGGCCTGTCTCTGGAGGCAACCATGTTGTGTTCATTTTAAGTTTGTGAACTGAAGTGTTACAAAAATAAACTGCGCACAACTTGCATCACATTAATCATACGGTATACTGTTACTAAACAAAGTTTTAATACTATCATATAACAGTGTGTCCCATAAATAATACTGAAAGCTAGATCGGCCATGCAAAACAGATGGAAAATATAGCATGTGGCTTCTGGGTAAGCATGAGGTTTAAGAGTCCACCAGTTTGGAGCATGAATTTATGACTGAGTCCAAGTTCACTCCCTGTGACCAGACACCTTGGGCATAAAGTGTCAAATATAGTTGAAGGAGATGGTAACATTACAACAAAAATAGAATTAGGAGAGAGATGGGGGGGATGTTGGTGATTCATGGTGAAAATAGCTACAAGGGGGTTGTTATACTTGATCAAATAACAACTGTCCTAGTCCTAATCCCCTCC
Source organism: Aldrovandia affinis (assembly GCA_029706075.1). Taxonomy (NCBI): domain Eukaryota; kingdom Metazoa; phylum Chordata; class Actinopteri; order Notacanthiformes; family Halosauridae; genus Aldrovandia; species Aldrovandia affinis. Next base: position 550,159 of record JAINUG010000071.1, read on the forward strand.
GCAACAATTAGCCATAATATGTGGACCAGGGCCATCACTTTCCACTTCCTTCCTTTATGTTTTGTGAAGCTACAAATGGTGTTGCTGTTCGTTGTTGTGAGAGAATAGCCAGATAGCAATTCCTTGGTTCCAGGCCTTTCTGCCAATTGTTTAATTACCTAGATCAGATTGTGATCAGTTGTGGCTACACACAAATGTGACATCGCCAAGTTAGGTAACGTTGCATACATGTGGGAATCAATGACAACATATGACGTGACGGAAGAATAAGGAGTGGGCGACAAATAGCTAGCTTGCTAGCAGTTTAAGGTATACAGATGTAAATTATACAAATAATTTGTTTAAGTTTCTTTTCTTCATTTCCCCTCTCTGGCGATAGGCCCCTGTAAAACAGACTTACCTTCTTCACCGACAACGAAAGATTTTCCAGGATTCGGTCTTTGACTTTCAACTGATCCATCTCTCATACTCTTTTCGCCTCCTTATCCTTGCCAACTGTTCTCCAGGATGTGGGTGGTTGTTTGGTGAAAGTCACCAAACTTCGCGAGCTAGCCAGCCATCTAGTCGCCCACGGCAGTAATACGGTAAAACGTCTTCATATAGATAAATTAGCAATAGCAAACTAACTTGACAACAATAGCCAATCGTTAGGAAGTGAACTTTGTACAATAATATACAATATAAGCTAACTAGCTTGCTCAAAACTGACTGGCTAGCCCGTTGTCATTTTCTTCATGAATATTTTAGCTTGCTAGCTAGTTAGTTAACGTAATACGTAGCTTGTATTTTGAGTAACGTTAGGTTTAGAAATAAATAACATACTAGCTAGCAGCTAGCTGACTAGCAAAACGTAAATGACATAACAAGCTCATTCAAACCCAACTGGCTAACGTTAGCTAGCTAAACAGTTGCCTCATAACTAGTCCGTGTAATCGACACCCTGACAGTGTTAGCTAACATTAGTTAGCCAGTTGGCAGAAGTGTACTGCTACGCTAGGCATCTACCTGCCTTCATTCACATCGACATTTCAATGTGCAGGTGGACGTCTGAAGCCTCGCGCCTGCATATTTGGAGTCACTTACTAATGTGGCATGGTCGTTAATAATAATACACGTAGTGAAGCACCACTTTCCATCCATTCCAAATTTGGAAACATTGGCTATGCTAGAAATATCCAAACACTTTGTTCGTTCGGTTCGTACCAGACGATATGTAGCTAGCTAGCTAGCCTCGTCGCCGAGGTTAATGCTGCCACTAAACTCCTTTTCTACAGGTCAATCTATTAATAACATGTCAGGATCACATAACAACCACGATCCTTTTCAGACTAGCAGCCATCAGTCCTTGGCACGAGAACGATTTTAATACACCGCTGGTAACGTGTGCTAATGCTGTTGGTGGTCATGACGAGTGACAGCGAGTCAACAACAAACTCCTGAATATAACGGAAGTGATGTCACTACAGCTACAGAAAACAGACCACTGATCAGCGAAACAGATGGACTCTTGCGCAAATCGAATCAGAAGATTAAACACTAAATATATAAATAAATAATATTACTTTGTATATGAATATAGAAAATTAGACAAACAATAACAATAGGATACTTATCTTTTTGATAAACTGTGGTTGTTGTATCAAGCAGATTAGGCTACTTAAATACTGTAAACAAATCATACATTTTGAGGTGGTGTGAGGATATCATCTGCGTGACAGTGCAATAAAACCCCACAAGGTGCTATTTAGGACTCAGTTGGTAAAGACAGTCTAACCTGGAGCATGTAATTATGATGCCGTTGTGTCTTATCACTAGCACATGCGATTTTGACAATACAAATAAACACTAAAAGGTGTGTTGTTTTAGATATTTGTTGTGTACAATGAGTTACAGCATATGAGTAGCAAGAATATACATCAAGCTCCTGTAGTGCAATTGGTTAGACCATGGTACACCGTGAAGCACTGCCGAGGGTTTGAGTTCAAGCCTCGCATGAAGTGAACGGTTTTCATACAAGGGTGTTTCCTCATAAACGCATGGGGATTTATCAAAGCTGAGAGCAATCCTGCATAGTTTTGATCAGTGTAAAAACTAGGGTTCAGTCTGACAGTGTGCAAGGCACTTTAAACTGATACGTTTAATATAAACATTAAGCTCAACTATTCATGGATTTTAGATTGCATTAGTTATTTAGTCAGCTGGGCTTATGTGCAGCCTAAGAAGACACAGTCGAGATATATATATATATATATATATATATATAGATAATAGCTCTCTATTTCTCTCACAAATGTACTATTTCAAACCCACAATTTTAAAATGATTATAACAGACTGTAAATTACAACTGATAATAACAAACACTTGTGTGTACAGACCCAGTAGCAATAGGTTAGCGTATGGCACTTATACAGTCATAAAATGTGAAATGTGTGTGTTTTTTCATTACCTCAGAGTATTTTGTCGACAAACAAAAAAACATTTATTAGTAATGGCCCAAAGGCCTAAACAATAGGATACTTATATTTGTAGATAAACACCCTGAGTCTCATTTGTTTAGATTGTGTCAGCCATGCTTGTAAACTGATTTATGGAAAGGGATATAATATAAAATCTTTAAAAATAACCAATAATTCAGATGTTTCAAGATATATCATCCCCTATTTAATTTTTTTACCTCGCAGTTTACCACTTACCTTTGTACCATTTCAGGTTATTCACTGGACTTGAACTGCTTAAATTTCTGTAAAAACTGGAAAATGGGGGTGTTCTAAAACTTTTGACCGGTAGTATATTTTCAGCTTTTTTAACTTGTGTAAACATTTCTGCAATGATTAGCTCTGTCCAGTCCTTAAGTTCATAAGAGACTGTTGAAATGAAACCATTTAAAGCGTATTGTACTTTACATTTACCATTTCTTCAATTGATGGCGATTGTTGTTTAGTACAGCTCCAATCATCATCAATTCCATGAGAAATATTATAACAAAGTATGCCTAACCGGTAACTAAATCTGTATCCTGTATGTGTAAATCGTCATAAACCACAAAACCAGGCGTGTAAAATATAAAGAACCAATTTCTTTATTTGTATGTTTTAATCATGTATACAAGATCAAAGTGAATAATTCAAATGGCCTGAATGTTGTTGGTACAGAACCAAGTTAAAAAAAACAAAATTCAAAATGAACTAACTGACAGGATGAGTGAACACTTCAACAGCTGGATACGGTAGCTAGACTGAGGGAGGGGATTGGTGAGAGTTCAAAGGCTAAAGCTTGGGAAAAGGACACCGTTAATGCAGAAAAACCCTGATTTGAGGTAAAAGTCCTGGCTGAACGTGATCTACCCACGTCCCTGGGAAATGTATCCACCCAATTAAAAATAATTGTCAAATAAAGGGTATTTGTCTGGCTCCTTGTTCCCAGAATTCCCTCCACAGTACATGTGCTAAAGAGGTCAGACAAATCTCTTGTTCATTTGATGCCATTCCACATGCAGCCATTTCAGAATGCTCTCTTGGGTCCTGCAGTACAAACCCCAAGCTGATTTAAGTTTCTATTTTGTAGACAATAAGAATACAGCAGGAAAAAACAAAAACATTTTAAAATCAAATCACACTTCTCTACATTTCATAGCACAGCTTTCCTCAAGTTCTCCAGGATTGAAAACTATTCAATAAAGAGTGACTGACTGACTGACTGATTGACTTACTGAATTAATGAAAACACAGAGAGATGAATTCACAACCACATAAGTTCACAGGATTTATTGGCAGAAAAATAAAATGAAGGAAAGTAACCCCTCTAAACAATTGCTGCTTCTCAGGCCTGGCTATAGCATTTCCTTGATGTTCTTTGGGTTTATTTTGACACACTGAAGTTTTTACCAACTTCTTCAGAAGAAACCCCTAAACTACCCCACACTGCACCTCTGCTGCTCCAAGCTGTATTCAGTTCTTATGAACCTCAACACTTCTTAGGTTCCAATAATACTGCATGTAAAGGGTCAGCGGTCATATAGAGGCAGTCAGGGTAGAGAATGAGACAATTCCAGGACATCGCTGAGAAACCACGTTAAACAACCTCCCATCACAACATACCCCCTTCCTTTAAAATGTGGCCCTCAGTGGTCCATACAGCTTACAGCTTATTGCCAAAATATGACAACGATCCGGGCCATTGTCAGACTATTCAACATCGAGTTACTTCTGTCTCTCATAAGAACAGGAGTGGGTCTAGAGTACGGCAAGCAAAGCGGTCAAAAGTCCTGTGACCAGCTACCTGCGAATGGCAAGTTGAAAGAAATCGAACAATTCAGTGTGCACAAAGCATCACGTCACATGACTTCTGGGAGAACAGTAACCTAGTGCTGTCCAGCTCGGCTGTTCGCAGGTAGCCTGGCCATACTATGGATCTCCTGGGGATTCCAGGCTTGGCTCAGCTAACTGGAGGGGAATTTACTCTACAACATCTGGCACCCATACCTTCTGGACTTTTTCATATCAGAAAACAAAATTAAACATAAGTATTATTGTGACAGACAGAAATGCCCTCCCGAGTCATTGCTGCTATGCTCATTTAGTGTAAGAGGCACCTTGGTGGTTCTATGAGACAACAAACCCCTAGGAAAGCATGGTTGGCCATACCAGGGCCTTATACTGGCCCCTTAAGGGACATGGACTATGTTGTTTGGTAACGACCAACCACTTTTCCTATGGTTTATTCTGAAATTAAGACTTTTTTTCTGAAAAACTAATTTATTTCACATCCCAATTATATGCAAATTATATATTAATTGTAATGTAATCTAGTTTTTCAGAAAACCCAAGGTGCCATTTAAAACAACTTCCAGCCCAAGCTTCCATTTTCCAAATCTGCAAGTTCCTCTAAGGCCAGGGTCAAGATTCATTCCTGCTTAATAACCCAGAATTTAAGAGTGGAATCAAGTGTTGTATTGTTAAATAAAAATTTAAAAACCCAGTAAAAGTAAAAGGAAGAGAAAACTCGAAAACGTGCCTGACCCCCAAAAAACGTCATTACAATACACCTGCTTGCTGATGAACCTACAAACGCTCATTACAATACACCTGCTTGCTGATGAACCTACAAACGCTCATGCAAATATCAGACACCATCTGGCGAGCTGATAAAAAAAAAAATGATAAAAAATTATAATAAAATAAAAAAAAAAAAAAAAAAAAAAAAATCACCAGCTTGTTACATTTCTTTTATTTCTACCACATTTTATTGTCCACTGAAAAGTCTGCATTTTGCTCTTGACGGGCCACTGGAAGGGTGGATGGGGGTCAAAGGTCAGAGTAAGGTTGGAGGTTGAAGTCTGCGGTTCTGACTCCAGCAGGATTCCCTGCAGAGGGTAGGGTGGGGGGTGGGGCGCGAAGATCTAGGAGGGCACAGTGATTTTGCGGGCCAGCAGCATCAGCAGTGCCAGTTCCACGTGGCCCTGGACCTGCTCCAGAGCCTCGGCCGCCTCTACGGCAGAGAAGCCCGCGGCCTGGATCTGCTGGATGTGCGCGGGGGGAAAGCGATCCGTCGACGGGTGCAGGGGAGGAGCAAAGGGTGGGAGAGCGGTCAGAGGGAGAGGGTGAGAAACGTGTGGCGAAACACAGCAGTCTTCGTCAGATGTTGCAGGGGTGTGACAAGGGGAAGTGGCAGCCGTCGGCGGGCCGCTTTGAGAGGCCACCTCCATTGGAGCAGGCTGGGGGGGGGGCGTCCGGGCCAGCGGCTCGTCCGTCTGCCACACCCGGCCCCCGCCCCTGCCGGCCCTCGGGGGGTTCCCTGAACTCCAGGCCCTCGTGGGGCGGAGAGGCCACCTCTGGCTCCGACTCAAAACCTCTCCCCATGTCCTCCTCCGGCTTTCCGCCCACCTCACTTTCTCCGGACTGGATCGGGCACTGCGCCTCCCCCTGTCCATCCTCTCCCATCTCCGGGCTCCCCTCGCAGTCGGCAGAAGCAGCAGGGAGGGGGACGGCGGCGTTCTCAGATTCTGGTGCGCTTCGTTCAGCGGTGGCCGTGGCTGGCTGGGCTTGCTGCTCCAGGGTTGGGAATTGAGACGCTGTGATGGGACCACCGTCCCCCCCGTCCGCGTCTTCCCTGCAGGTGGGTGAGGGGCTCCCTTCCCGGGGTAGCATGCGGCTGTTGGACACCAGCAGCTCGTGCAGCTCCATCAGGGCGGCAGCCAGGGAGGGGATGGTGTCACAATTTGGCTGCCGTTCCCCTTCGGGCTGGTCTCTCTCTGACTGGGGAATGGCCTGGGCGTCGGCTGGGGAGTCCATGACTAGGGTGGAGGATGGGCTGTTATTGCGGCCAGGCTCAGGGGCAAAGTGCTCCCCACTGAGGTTAACGTCAAGGTCGAGTTTGGCGTCGAGGGGGAGTGTGCAGGGGCACTCGCCACAGACACCCTCCATCTCGGACCCCTCTGACCCCTCTACCCCCTCCTTCTCGCCCTGCTCCCCCGCGTAATCTGCTGAAAGGCATGCATGCGTGCTTTTGGCATCGGGTGACTGCGCCTCTTCCAGTTTCTGCTCCATCTCCAGTGTGGAGGGCCCTGGTTGGGGGTGAGAAGGGAGTGCAGCAGAATCCGTTCCTTCCCCCCCAGCGACCGCTCCCACCTCCATGGCGATGGGAGCGTTACTTTCGGCATCTTCCATATTCAAAGAGCCCTGGGTTAACTCGCCCTCTGGAGCAGACGAGAGGTCCAGGGAGGTGTAGTCGGGGAGATGTGAGGGGGACGGGTCTGGTTTGGGCGGAGGAGCCTGGGACGGAGCCTCTGGGTCTGCAATCTCCAGGGTCGCTAGGGGTGGCGGTGCAGGCACAGGGAAGCCTTGGAAAGGAGGCTGGCTTTGGCTGGACCCTGATGCAGTTGACTCCTGTGGCAGGAGGTGGGGCAGGGTGGCTGGGGCTGACTTGGCCCGGTCCAGGGCTGGGTTCTGGGGGTGGCCGGGGCAAGAGGAGGACATGGGATGGGTTTTGTCAGGGAGGGTGGACAAGGGGTATGGTGGGACTGGTGGTGAGGTAGTTCGTCCATCTTGAGTATCTGTGGAGTAAATAATCAGCTGATCAATCCATTTCATCAGCCTCATGCAACACAGTCTCAGTGTAACAACATGCGTGGGACTCAAAGCCAGACCATGCAAAAAAAAGGCACTCTGAGCACGTTGACATTTCCATCGCATTACAGCGGGACTAAAAGGGTCATTATTGAGTGGTCTTTCAAGATGCCAAGTATCCGACAGTTCCTTTCAATGTGTGAGGCAAACCTTTGACACTTTGTCATTTGTAAATATTTACTTGGAATACATTCTCAAATAATTACTAGAACATTACTGTGTGCAATTCTAATTGTGTAGGATCACTCATAACTCCATTATCCTTCGTTGCAATAACTTCAGTCTGAGATGATCTTTGTTTAAGTAGGATTTACAAGAGTATCAAGCCTGCTTGGTGCCTACAGCCCACAGCGGGTGTATTATTTGGACAGTCCAAAGAACGAAGGACCTCCGTCTGTTTGTCCTGATTAAGGATCTGCAGTACCTGCTTGGTGGGCCCCTCTCCAGCTGTCTGTCCACATGCATCAGTGCTGCTCTGCTTAGGGTTAGGACACACAACACACACACACACACACACACAACGCACACACACGGCACGCAAGAGGCAGAGAGTTAGCACTCGCACAAAAGGGCATGCGTGGATTCATCGCTCAGTTGACTGATGCTTTCATGACGCAAGGCAGGAGGTCCAGCAGCCTGGAAGCCGAATGAACCTTTAACCTCAACTCTCTCAAACGGTTCAGTCCTGCTCGGACGCGGTCACATGGCCTGCAGCGTAGTGCCGGGGCTCAAATCCACCGCTGAGGAATTACTTTTGGATCATGTTTAAACATAAGAACATTTATTATATGTACAGGAATAAAGCACAGTGTTTTTAAGTGCTGCAGTGTTGTTTGTTGCCTAAAAATCTGTTGTCCCCCTAACAATCAATACATATCTAGTTCTTGTGTAAAAGTGCCTCCTCCAACTCGAACTACAAGTCCTCCTGTGGACTCAGGTGATGACATGCGGTGAGCATGTGACTGAAATGATGATCCGGAACAGCAGCCGCTTTGAGTGCTTGCATCAACAAGGCTTAGAGCAACTGAGCAAAAACGTCACACACATGCAGTTGAGCTGTCGAATGTGTCCTTCTCCCAGAGTGCCTCGGTCTCTCTCTCGCTCTGTTCCTCTCCGTCTGTCTGTCTGTCTGTCTGTGTCTGGCTCTGTCCCTGCCTGCCTGCCTGCCTGCCTGCTGGTCTGTCTGTCTCTCTCTCTCTCTCTCTCTCTCTCTCTCTCTCGTAAACTGTATCACCACCCCACCCCTCCTCCTCCTCTCTTCATAGTTCCCCTCACCCCGTTCTGCTCAGATCCTGCCCTCTCATCAAACCCCATGTGCCGGACATGTTTTCCTCCCCCTCCTACTCCACCGCCTACTCCTCCGGCCCCCCCTGCGTCTCCCTCACCGCTCTCCTGTACGGATCTCTGCAGCGCTTCGGCCAGCTCGCGGTCGGCGATCTCCTCCGGCTGGGTGTCCTCGCGGCTCTCCGCCCCGTACGCCAGCCGGGCGCACTCTGGCAGCTCCGCCTCCGGGAGGAAGCGTGTCTCAGAGCCCGTGGTCCCGATCAGGAGCACGCTCTTCTTCAGGTCGATGGAACACTGGGGGACGGGAGAGCGATGGGTGAGGGCAACTCCAGCTAAAACTCATTATCGAGTAAACAGTTGGTCCTCACCTTGACAATTTTATCCATCCCATTTCTAATGTGTCCCACCCCAAACAATAATGTCACCCTGGTATAGCGCCCCTCCCCCGCTTCCCCCTCTATTGTTGAGAAAAGATGTACAAATATTAGTGAAGGCTGCAGTTCCAATTAAGCTAAAACAAGACTGCAAACCCATTCAAAATACACTTCTATTCACTTAAACCATAAAGGGAGGGGGGTTATATTCCAATGGCATCACTTCAAATGTTATTTTGCAGATACAGAGGGAAAGATTTAGATTTTTGCGTGGCGTTCCCTGATGAACAGAAATATTCGTAGGCAGTGGGGTCGTGCTAGTTCAAAAAAGAGATCACTGTGGCCAAATCTCAATCCAAAAGGAGAACAGATATTCCTGAAGGACAGAGCAGCAGACCTGGTGTCTCTTGAGCATGTCCAGCCCCAGTAGCATGTCCATGGGCTGGTCCTCTAGGATGGAAAAGGAGCAGGGCAGGAAGTCCCCCTCAATCTGGACCTGGGCTGTACAGGACAAAGTCAAAGCAAACAGCGAGAAGTTCAGGAGGCGAGGGACACTAATGGGTAAAGGGCATACTGGGAGGGACGGCTGGGGAGTGCGGACGCACCTAGATGCACCCTGCCGATGATCTTCTGAGTGCCCACGCCCTTGGCGATGCCCGCCCAGCGGCGATCCACCAGGCGCATGATGTTGCAGCGCTCGGCGCACGCCTGGCTCATGATCGTCATCTGGGCCCCTGGGACAGCGGGCGAGAGAGATGGGAGGGGGGAGAGATGGGAGGGGGAGACGGGGAGGTAGATAAAGGCACAGAGGAAAGGGCAGGAATGAGGGGAGAAGATTCAAGCAAAGAGGAAGAAGGAAAGAGAGAAAGTGTGTGTGTGTTTATGTGGGGGGGGGAGAGGGGGAGACAAAATATATAAACAGAGGTTAAGTCAGTGGAGGAGGATAGTGGGTTTTCAGTTGGATGGAAGAGATGCAGACAGTTGTTAACAAACCTGTACAGGTGCTGTATACGCCACGTCACACATGGCCATGACTACATGAAAACCTTGGTGATGTTGCGTCCATAGAGGAGCACAAGCTAAACAAACTGTGTAACTGCAAGCCCGATAACTCATAAGACTCCGGACACCGAGCTGTTGGACGGACTGAAGGAGAGGACGAAGCCATTAGTCACCTGAGTCGACAAAGGCCTTGACGGGATGGCCGTTGACTTTGCAGTTGATGTAGAGCATGACCACTTGGCCAAAGCTCTCGGGGGCCTCCTCCATGGCAATCGTCATGTTCTCCTCTATGTTGTGCTGCCTGGGGGATAAAACAGCCCATAGTATCAGGTGGTGACGAGCTGCTGGAGACTGTCTGCCCAACGTGAGATGCAAGTGTTCCGCCTCACCGAAGTATCGCGGCCGCGTCTCGAGGACGTGCGAGTGTGTGTGTGTGTGTGTGTGTGTGTGTGTGTGTGTGTGTGTGTGCGTGCGTGCACTGGCGAATGGAGCTATGCATTACACCGCTCATCCATTTATCAGGTGTCCGTAACCAGGGCGACACATTATGCACCACTGCATAGTGTTGACGCAACCCATTAGTCCAGCTGAATTCACACAGGAGAAAAGAGGCGAGGTAAATATTCCTATCCTGATGACAGAAGCGACCCTCGGGTTCGAAGACTGGCTTTCTAAATGATGTGCGCGTATGCGTGCATGCGTGTGTGTGCGTGCGTACCGGATGTCCTCCTCTATTTTGGCCTGGGCGTCCAGGTCGAAGGGGTCGGCGGTCAGCAGCCGGATCCTCTCCTGCTCTCTGCGTGCCCGCTCCTGCTGCTGCTCCAGCAGCACTTTAGTGAAGCGCTCTGGGGAGAAGGACAAGAGGGAAAGCAACATTCTTTATTTTCTTAGCAGGTGCCCTTATCCAGAGTGACTAACACACCTTACATTGTTTGCACATTTTACATATATACAACTGGATATTTTCAGTGAAACAATCCAGGTTAAGGACCCTGTTCAAGCATACAACAGCAGCGCCGCTGAAGGGATTTGAACCTGCGACCTCTGAGTTAGTCCAGTTCTTTAACCAATATGCTATACTGTTGCCCAATAGAAGCTTCATACCCTTTCACAAAAGTTTCACATACACACAAATTTGCAGTGACATCTTTATCACTATCGGAGAGTGCGATTCAGGTTGGGATTATGGCCTTAACGGTCACGTTGTGTTAAAGCACCCAGCGCTCCTAATGCTGCACACGCCAGCAACGCTCACCCAAGTCTCCACTCAGCAGGGCTTCGGCCAGTGGGGGGTTCCTCTCCTTCAGGAGTGACAATTCATGTGGGTTGGCCAGCAGCATATCGCGGAGCAGAGAGGGGTCATCCAATCCCTGCGGCGAGGAGGCGGAGCCTGTGAGAGAGGGGGGGGGGTGGGAGAGGAGTCTGCTGCTCCTCCTGCTCCTGCTGCTGCTGCTGCTGCGTGTTTTGGCTTTGCCGTTGCTGTTGCGAGGTGTGACGGCGACCCGAGGAGGTGCCAGGGACTGCGATGGAGCTGAAGTCTATACGGGGGAGTCCTGGGAGAAAGAGAGAGAGACCGAGAGACAGTGAATGAAGGAAGAGAGGATTATTTCTTCATTACTATTTAGTATCTGGCAGCCGCTTTTATCCAGAGGACGAGAGTGGAAGGCAGAGGGTACACGGGGGAGGGGCAGAAGGATAAAAGAGAGGGACAGAAGGATAAAAGAGGGACAGAAGGATAAAAGTTTGATTTCAGGGGAAATAAATGGGGAGGCCGGGATGAAGAAAAGAGAATAGAGATAGAAAGGTGATGAGGGGTGATAGAGAGTTGAAGACTGAAAATGTGGTCAAAGAAGGAAGAGGGACATGAAGGGGGTGGGGAGGCTCCCCTTTCCAAAACTAATTACAGACATGTTTCAAGAGAAGGGAGAAAATGAGCCCTGCATGCAGCTGGCAACCTCCTCTCCACTTACGGTATCAAATTCTTCAGCCACTTAATTGTCTGTCTGTACCCATCTCACACGCAGATTTTTCTTTTTTGGATCAGTGCTTGACAGATGCTACGCAGATTCGCTAATCTTTAATTAATCTCAATGTGTCATCTAATTCCTACCCTGTTCACATAGCCCACTATACCAAAAATCCACATACTATAGAGGTCAGTAAATCTGAGCAGCATCTGTACAGAACTGATCAAATGTATTTACATTTTTTATTTTTATTTACATTTTTTTTAAAACAAGGCCGATATTCCACAATACCTGGGAACGCAGGCTGAGGGGGTGGCCTTCGTTCTGCCTGTCTGAGCACCACCACATCCCCGTCCTTCAGGCCATAGGTCCCCAATGCGCGGGTGGGGTCCTGCAGGGGCTGCTGTGCATAGGATATCTGGGGACACAGAGGGGAGGAGGACAGCACTGTGAGATAACGATATCCATTTCACAACATGGGAGGCTGTTGAATTGGACGTTTATTATGCCAGCCACTTCAAATGTTTATTCACTGCATTTCCAGCTCCTCGATGCTGAATGGCTTTTCAAACAAAAAGTACATTTAATCTTGAACAGCTGACTTATCATTATATGTAAAGTTATACAGAAGATATGCCCAAGTCTTAATTTGCTCAATTTGAGGACTTTGACGGCAGCATCTAAAGAGAATACAGAATTGTAGTTAAAGTAGTCAAGCGTTTTGAATACAACCACACATCTTTAACACTCCACGGCAACAAAACAAAAACCTCAGCTTAGGTGGAAGATGAGTACAACTCATCCTTATTCAGGTACAATGATGTTTGAAAGTTTGTGAACCCTGCAGGGGGTGGTTATTATTTTCATATATTATAGAAAAATAAGCCTAAAAAATCTAAACGAAGATATCCCAAATAAAGGACACACACAAATAAATATGATATATTTTTATAGTTTATTTAACAAAACTGGTTTATTTAACAAAAACTGATATCCTTGTTTGCAAAAATATGTGAACCCCCTTCAATCAATAACTTCTGGCACCTCCTTTAGCAGCGATGACTTGAAGCAACTGTCTCCTATAGCCACTGATCAGACTCTGCCATCTTCTTTGAGGGATTCTTTCCCACTCCTCCTTACAGAACCCAGCCAACTCAGTGAGGTTTGAGGGCTGTCTGGCATGAACAGCCCACTTCAGGTCCTGTCACAGAATCTCGATTGGATTAGCCAATCCAGAACACAAAACTTCTTTCTCCTGAGCCATTCTTTGGTAGATTTGCTTGAATGCTTTGGATCATTGTCTTGTTGGAACACCCACTTTCGGCCCAGCTTTAGCTCTCGGACTGTTAGCTCTCAGAATTCTCTGATATCCCTCAGAATTCATGGTTCCCTTAATGGTGTCGAGTCGTCCAGGTCCAGAGGAAGAAAAGCAGTCGCAGATCATGACACTCCTGTCACCATGTGTTACGAACCCTCTTCAAAAAAAAATACGCTCCACTCCCTTATAGACTCCAGACAGGGGCGTGGCCAGACGAGGTCGAGGACACTGCAGCTGGGGACGGTCCAATCAGTGCAGGAGCAATCACGCAGCGGGAGCATGGCCTCAATCAGCAATCAAACACCGGTTGTCTAAGAGGTCAAACTTTGGTCACCCGTAACACCCCCAACACTTAAGATAAAAAAATAAAAAAACCCAGAAGTTAATACACTTCACACAAGACATAAAAACTGAAAGTGCTGAACAAATTACTGACTTAAAAAAATATATTATTATTAAAGAACTCATTTATACTTTGCAATTCTCAAGTAGGTTCAAATCTTACCGCATTCACTCGAGACAACACATCAGCAAGGATATTATCCTTACTACAAATATGTTGAATGTCGAGATTATGTTCTTGCAAGAACAAACTCCATCACATAAGCCGTTGGTTTGGATTCCACATTCGGTGGAGAAAAACCAGAGGACTGTGGTCAGTAAGCACCACCACTGCCGGAGGAGCAGACCCCACGTACACGTAGAAATGCTGGAGTGCGAGGATCAGGGCAAGTGCCTCCTTTTCAATTATTTAAATAAACTCGCTGGTGTCGGTTAAATTTCTGAGTGAAATAACAAACTGGATGTTCCACTCTCTGAAAATTGTCCTGCAGGAGCACAGCTCCAGCACCTGAGTCACACGCATCCACTGCAAGTCTGAAAGGTTTTTCTAAATCTGGGGCAGAGAGAACAGGAGCACTAGACAGAAGAGCTTTAACATTGTTAAAAGCTAGCTGACATGGGTCAGACCAAACAAATAGTACCTTTACATTTAACAGGTCTGTTAAGGGGGTAGCAATCGCAGCAAAGTTTTTACAGAAACTGCGATAATATCCGACCATACCAAGGAAGCATCGCAATTCACGTTGAGACGTAGGAACTGGGAACTGAGAGATAGCCTCAACCTTTGTGTCCACCGGACAAACCTGGCCTTACCGGACAATCTTACAAGGATACGTAACCGTAGCCTGGCCAAATTTGCATTTCGCCAGATTCAATGTGATATTAGCTTGAGAAAGCTGTTCGAAGAGTGCTCTGATCTGGTGAATGTGCTCTGCCCAAGAAGCACTGTAAACTACTACATCATCCAAATAAACCTCACAGCCTGATAATCCAGATATCACAGTATTAACCAGCCTCTGAAAAATAGCAGGAGCATTCTGCATTCCAAAAGGCATTACAGTACATTGGTAGAAACCATCAGGAGTCACAACAGCAGAAATCTCTTTTGCTTTCTCTGTTAACAGTACCTGCCAATACCCTTTAAGCAGATCGAACTTGCTCACAAAACCGGCAGAACCAACTCAGTCAATCAAATCATCCATTCGTGGCAGAGGGTAGGAGTCAGGTCGGGTCACCGCATTTATTTTTTGATAGTCCGTACAAAAATGAAAAGTTCCATCAGGTTTATCCACTAAAATACAAGGGGAAATCCATGCACTGGTGCTGGGTTCCGGGATTCTGTTTTCTGACATATAATTCACCTCTTTGTTCAGTTGTGAACATTTTACAGAATTTACCCGGTAAGCATGTCGTTTAATCGACTGCGCAGCCCCAACGTCAATATCATGTTCAATAAGCCTGGTTCAGGTAGGCACATCGGAAAACAACTCAGTGTGAGACATAATCACGTCAGTAATCTCAGCCTGTTGAGTGGAAAACAAATGAGATACAGTATGTGAGACTGAAAATCCGCTAATACTTCCGAATTACGCAAACAACCCTCTTGCACAGATTTAGACATAAACACCTCCCCCTCATCAGATTCCACAGACAGAGCCGCAACAGTGCAAGGCATAACGGGTTTTACATTTTGTACTCCAGTTACCTCATCTTCTCGATCACAGTACTGTTTCAGCTTATTAATGTGACACAGTTGACTTCTCTTTCTGCGATCAGGAGTCTGAATAACATAATCACGCTCACTCACCTTACTTTCCACCACGTACGGTCCACTATATTTAGCCTGCAATGCAAAACCAGGATTGGGTAGCAATGACAGAACTTTCTCGCCAGGCGGGAACTCTCTCGACTTAACCCGTCGGTCGAACAATTTCTTAATCTTAGTTTGGGCTACCGTAAGGTTGCCTTTAGCTATTTCGCAAGCCCTACTGAGTTTAAGATGAAAATCACAAACATAATCTGCATACTGTGTGACCAAACACCAATTCCGCAGGACTTGCTATGTTCCTATGTCACCTCTCGCATAGCAAACAACAATAGCTTCAGGAAATCATCGAGACGCATATGATCGTAAGCAGATACTGATTTCCCGCTTTGGTGCAATCTATTATTATTCTTTCAAATGGTTCACTCATAGTGGGGATCGGATACAGAGGAGCTGGTGGAATCGTTTGATTTGTTTTTGCAGCCATCTGACATACCTGACAAGTCTTACAATGCTTTGCCACATCCGCTTTCAAACCAGGCCAAAAAAAATTTCTCAACACCCGGTCATATCTTTAGTTAACCCCCAAAAGCCCAGCAAGGCAATGATCGTGTGCCAAGCACAATATTTCACGGCGATAAGCTGATGGAACCACTATTTGATTAACACTCCACTCCCCCTGAGCTGAAGCAGTAAGCGGTCGCCATTTTCGCACTAAAACGCCATTCCTCACAAAGTACCCAGTAGTACGTCATCAATTTCTGTAGCAGAAACCGACGAAGGAGTAAAGAGCAGGGTCAGCCCTCTGTTCCTCGATTAGCTGTTCACGTGACAGAGACAATTTTCCAAGCCCCACACAAGACTCAACAATGCCTGTCTCCATAGCCGGTGATTCGGCCGAACCCCCTTCTGCAGAAGCAGCATGCCGGTCATTCAAGTCAGGATTCACAATGAACGTATCAGATAAATTAATATCACTCCCAACATCAGAGCATTCACAAAGTCTCTTAGCCAAAGCACGAGTAACGGCACAAACTGGAAAAACATCAGGGTATACACCCATGGCCAAAAGTTTTGAGAATGACACAAATATTAATTTTCACAAAGTCTGCTGCCTCAGTTTTTATGATGGCAATTTGCATATACTCCAGAATGTTATGAAGAGTGATCAGATGAATTGCAATTAATTGCAAAGTCCCTCTTTGCCATGAAAATGAACTTAATCCCCAAAAAACATTTACACTGCATTTCAGCCCTGCCACAAAAGGAATAGCTGACATCATGTCAGTGATTCTCTCGTTAACACAGGTGAGAATGTTGATGAGGACAAGGCTGGAGATCACTCTGTCATGCTGATTGAGTTAGAATAACAGACTGGAAGCTTTAAAAGGAGGGTGGTGCTTGAAATCATTGTTCTTCCTCTGTTAACCATGGTTACCTGCAAGGAAACACGTGCAGTCATCATTGCTTTGCACAAAAAGGGGCTTCATAGGCAAGGATATTGCTGCTAGTAAGATTGCACCTAAATCAACCATTTATCGGATCATCAAGAACTTCAAGGAGAGGTTCAATTGTTGTGAAGAAGGCTTCAGGGCGCCCAAGAAAGTCCAGCAAGCGCCAGGACCGTCTCCTAAAGTTGATTCAGCTGCGGGATCGGGGCATCACCAATGCAGAGCTTGCTCAGGAATGGCAGCAGGCAGGTGTGAGTGCATCTGCACGCACAGTGAGGCGAAGACTTTTGGAGGATGGCCTGGTGTCAAGAAGGGCAGCAAAGAAGCCACTTCTCTCCAGGAAAAACATCAGGGACAGACTGATATTCTGCAAAAGGTACAGGGATTGGACTGCTGAGGACTGGAGTAAAGTCATTTTCTCTGATGAATCCCCTTTCCGATTATTTGGGGCATCCGGAAAAAGGCTTGTCCGGAGAAGAAAAGGTGAGCGCTACCATCAGTCCTGTGTCATGCCAACAGTAAAGCATCCTGAGACCATTCATGTGTGGGGTTGCTTCTCAGCCAAGGGAGTGGGCTCACTCACAATTTTGCCTAAGAACACAGCTATAAATAAAGAATGGTACCAAACATCCTCCGAGAGCAACTTCTCCCAACCATCCAAGAACAGTTTGGTGATGAACAATGCCTTTTCCAGCATGATGGAGCACCTTGCCATAAAGCAAAAGTGATAACTAAGTGGCTCGGGGAACAAAACATTGAAATTTTTGGTCCATGGCCAGGACACTCCCCAGACCTTAATCCCATTGAGAATTTGTGGTCAATCCTCAAGTGGCGGGTGGACAAACAGAACCCCACAAATTCTGACAAACTCCAAGCATTGATTATGCAAGAATGGGCTGCCATCAGTCCGGATGTGGCCCAGAAGTTAATTGACAGCATGCCAGGGCGAATTGCAGAGGTCTTGAAAAAGAAGGGTCAACACTGCAAATATTGACTCTTTGCATAAACTTAATGTAATTGTCAATAAAAGCCTTTGACACTTGTGAAATGCTTGTAATTATACTTCAGTATACCATAGTAACATCTGACAAAAAGATCTAAAAACACTGAAGCAGCAAACTTTGTGAAAACCAATACTTGTGTCATTCTCAAAACTTTTGGCCACGGCTGTACACACACCAGCTGATCAGGGCAATTAGTGACAAGTGGGACAGAAGTCACCTCAGGATTAAATAAAACTTTACCACCAGCTAAATTGTTCCCCAAAATGAAGGTTACACTTTCCACAGGAAGCAAGTAAGCCCACAACGACACATCCAGTCACTAGGTCAGATTTTAGCATTACGGTATGGAAAGGTACATTGATATAACCCAGGGGTGTCAAACTCATTCCATCGTGGGCCGAGTGTATGCAGGTTTTTGTTGCAACCAGTGCACTACACCAGGTGATTTCACTAATTAGCTTCCTTCTTCAACCAAGGAGGGGAACTAATTGAAATCACCTGGTGTTGTGCACTGGTTGCAACAAAAACCTGCATACACTCGGCCCACGATGGAATGAGTTTGACACCCCTGACATAACCCATTCCAAATCCCTGCACCAACACGCTTGAATATAAAGAGGATTTTTCTGATAATGGCAACACATCTTCTAGTATGAAGGACTGAGCCACCCCAGTATCTCGCTAAATCTTAACAGGTTTTTCCACACCTGGTTCTTCAATTAGCAATACAAATCCAACTGTAATGAATGGCACATAATCCTGAGCCACCCCATCCTTCTTGGACGAGCATTCAGTAGTAGGTTTTTCCCAATCTGGACACTGCTTTCACCAAACCAACCCCTTTCGGAGACTGATTCTTTCTTTTTAAAAGATAACAATCCGCCAAAAATGCCCACATTATTTTACAATAAAAGCATATCCGATTTTCCTTTTCACTTAAAACCTCCCGCTCACCACCACCAGCGGCAGCAGGGTGTCCTTCACCGAACCATCGGTGCTTTTCAGAGATTATTTTTCCTTAATGCCACTACAACGTATTGACGACTTGTCCACAAACACATTCTTATGAGTAAGGACATACTCATCAGCAAGCACAACGGCATTCTAAATCAAGCATACCTCCCATTCATTTAAGTAAGTTACTACACACTCAGGCAGACAATTTTTTTATTCTTCCAAAAGGATCAGTTCTCTTAGTTGATCAAGTTTCTGCAGTTTTTGCAAAACACACCACCGGTCAAACAGGTCTCTTTCTCCCAAGCAAATTCCACAAAAGTTTCTCTGTCCAACTTTTGATACTGTCTGAACTTTTGGCGATAAGCCTCAGGTACCAATTCGTATGCTCACATTCACTTTAAGCTTTCACTACCTCATAATCCAAAGTCTGTTCTACCGATAGTGACAAATACGTGTCTTGGACTTTTCCCCTCAACACGCATTGCCAAAACATGGTCCAATTTTCTTTTATCCATGTCAAGGTTATAGCAACCCATTTAGAGTGAGAAACATATTTTTCCACCTCAGCCTCGCGAAATAGTGGAACCATTCAGATATTTCTCGTCATATCAAAATCAAAAGACTGCTCTTCCTTGCCACCAGCTCTAATAAGCTCAATCTCCAGATCCTTCTCTCACAACTCCTTCTGTACGTCTAGTTCCTTTAAATGTTTTTGCATATCTAACTCCTTCTCCCGAGCAAACTCTAGGCATTTCATCTCTAGTTGAAACTGGTTACGAGCAATCTCCGTAGCCTCCATAGCCAACGTTCCCTTATCATCAGCTGCTTTAATATCACCCGAAATAACTTGCTGCTCCACTAACACATCAACGATCCATTTTTTATTACTTCCTTAGTAACTGAGCTACTTACCTTAATGTTATAATATTCCAAAACAAGCAACAAGTCTGCTTTCCTACAACTGTTCAGCTGTTCCATAGTCGGATCTTTAACAAATGTGTCCAAGTTAAACTCCATTTTTATATATGGCTAACAATTCACAGAAAGACCAAAACGAAGCACAACCGCACACACAACTGATCAGGACAACAGCAACACGACTCAAATTCAATCCCAGACGAGCCCCCACTTGTTACAAACCCATAAAAACTGCCTGCACTTCAATAGCCAGATGGTGAACCAAGATGGGATGCGACAACAAATATTCCTTCGAGTCACGAGTGTTAAAAAAAATACAGGATTTATTTAAGACAGACGACAGATAATGGATATACTCACATGACATCGGGGGGATATACAAAAAATCAATGAAACAGTCTGACTAAGCCCAAGCACCAGAGAGGATAGGTTTTAAACCCACTCCCGTGCAAATCAACATGGACACATTCTTCCACAGACTGCTTCCCCTACTCTATGCTTCCCTAGCTATCAAAATGTACATAACAAAAAGAAGATGCACAAGAAAAGCGGACAAGCAAGTAAGGTAAAGATCTTTGTAAAAGTTTCTCAAAAAGGCACAGCTGAATGGCACGAAATCACAGAAAGGAAAAAGCAGTTTTTTCTTGTTCTCAAAAAACTGTGCATTTGGGGACGGTCCAATCAGTACTGGAGCAATCACGCAGCGGGAGCATGACCTCAATCAGCAATCAAACACCTGTTGTCTAAGAGGTCACAAACTTTGGTCACCCGTAACATCCCCACACAGAGCCGAACAAATTACTTACTTTAAAAAAATATATATTATTATTGAAGTACTCATTTACAATTCGCGATTCTCAAGTAGGTTCAAATCTTACCTCATTCACTCGAGACAACACATCAGCAAGGATATTATCCTTACCACAAATGTGTCAAATGTTGAGATTATGTTCTTGCAAGAACAAACTCCACCCCATAAAACTTTGGTTTGGATTCCGCATTCGGCAGAGAAAAAACAGAGGACTGTGGTCAGTAAGCACCACCACTGCTGGAGGAGCAGACCCCACGTACACGTAGAAATGCTGGAGTGCGAGGATCAGGGCAAGCACCTCCTTTTCGATGGTTGAGTAAACTCGCTGGTGTCGGTTAAATTTCTTAGAGAAATAACAAACTGGATGTTCCACTCTCTGCAAATCGTCCGGCAGGAGCACAGCTCCAGCACCTGGGTCACACGCATCCACTGCAAGTCTGAAAGGTTTTTCTAAATTTGGGGCAGAGAGAACAGGAGCACTAGACAGAAGAGCTTTAACATTGTTAAAAACTATCTGACACGGGTCAGACCAAACAAAAAGTACCTTTACACTTAACAGGTCTGTTAAGGGGGTAGCAATCGCAGCAAAGTTTTTAGGAAGTAGGAACTGGGAACTGAGACATAGCCTCAACCTTTGCGTCCACCGAACAAACCTGGCCCGCCCCACGATCTTACCAAGATGCGTAACCGTGGCCTGGCTAAATTAGCATTTTGCGATTCAATGTGAGATTAGCTTGTGAAAGCCATTCAAAGAGTGCTCTGATCTGGTGAATGTACTCTGTCTAATAAACACTGTAACCTACCACATTGTCCAAATAAGCCTCACAGCCTGATAATCCAGACAGCACAGTATTAACAAGCCTCTGAAAAGTAGCAGGAGCATTCTGCATTCCAAAAGCCATTACTGTATATTGGTAGAAACCATCAGGAGTCACAAAAGCAGAAATCTATTTCGCTTTCTCTGTTAACGGTACCTGCTAATACTCTTTTACCGATTGAACTTGCTCACAAAAATGGCAGAACCAACTCAATAAAATCATCCATTCGTGGCAGAGGATAGAAGTCAGGTCGGGTCACCGCATTTATTTTTCAATAGTCAGTACAAAAACAAAAAGTTCCGTCAGGTTTATCCACTACAATATAAGGGGAACTCCACGCACTGGTGCTGGGTTCCGCGATTCTGTTTTCCAACATATAATTCACCTCTTTGTTCAGTTGTGAACGTTTTCAGGATTTACCCGGTAAGCATGTTGTTTAATCATCTGCGCAGCCCCAACGTCAATATCTTGTTCAATAAGACTGGTACGGGTAGGCACATTGGGAAACAACTCAGTGTGGGACATAATCACATTGGTAATCTCAGCCTGCAACAAAT
The DNA here is from genome assembly GCA_029706075.1 of Aldrovandia affinis. NCBI lineage: Eukaryota > Metazoa > Chordata > Actinopteri > Notacanthiformes > Halosauridae > Aldrovandia > Aldrovandia affinis. Next base: position 571,853 of record JAINUG010000071.1, read on the forward strand.
GAGACATGGAGTGACTGAAAATCTGCTAATATTTCCAAACTACGCAAACGACCCTCTTGCACAGATTTGGGCATGAACACCTCCCTCTTATCAGATTCCACAGACAGAGCCGCAACAGCGCACAGCATAACAGGTTTTACATTTTGTACTCCAGTTAACTCACCTTCTCGATCACAGTACTGTTTCAGCATATTAACATGACACAGTTGACTTCTCTTTCTGCGATCCAGAGTCTGAATAACATAATCACACTCGCTCACCTTACTTTCCACCACGTAAGGTCCACTATATTTAGCCTGCAATGCAGAACCAGAAATGGGTAGCAAAGCCAGAACTTCCTCACCAGGTGAGAACTCTCTCAACTTAACCCGTCGGTCGAACAATTTCTTCATCTTAGTTTGGGCTACCGTAAGGTTGCCTTTAGCTATTTCGCAAGCCCTACTGAGTTTAAGATGAAAATCACAAACATAATCTAGGAGATTCATGGTAGAATTTCCGCTTAGCATTTTTCCTTTAGCAGTTTTAACGGACCGCATACTGTGTGACCAAACACCAATTCCGCAGGACTGAACCCTAGAGATTCCTGTGTCACCTCTCGCACGGCAAACAACATCAAAGGAACCTCCTCGTCCCAATCTCTCTCGAATTCCAAACAGTATGCACGCAGCATAGATTTCAAAGTCTGATGAAATCTCTCCAGAGCACCCTGTGACTCTGGGTGGTAAGCACTTGAATAACAATGTTGAATAGCGAGCTGCTTTAAAACCTGAGCAAAAGTTCTGGACATGATGTTGGACCCTTGGTCCGACTGAATAGTCTTGGGAAGACCGAATAATGAAAATAACTTGATTAAAGCCTTAACAATGACAGGAGCAGATATCATCCATAACGGAATAGCTTCAGGAAATCGCATTGAGGCACACATGATCGTAAGCAAATACTGCTTTCCCGCTTTGGCGCAAGGCAATGGGTCTACGCAATCTATTATTATTCTTTCAAATGGATCACTCATAGTGGGGATTGGATACAGAGGAGCTGGTGGAATTGTTTGATTAGTTTTGCCAGCCATCTGACATACATGACAGGTCTTACAATGTTTTGCTACATCCGCTTTCAAACCAGGCCAAAAATAATGTCTCGACACCCGGTCATACGTTTTGTTAACCCCCAAATTGCCCAGCAAGGCAATGATCGTGACCAAGCACAATATTTCACGGCAATAAGCTGATGGAACCACTATTTGATTAACACTCCACTCCCCCTGAGCTGAAGCAGTAAGCAGTCTCCATTTTCGCATCAAAATGCCATTCCTCACCAAGTACCCAGTAGGTACGGCATCGATTTCTGTAGCAGAAACCACACACGCGATGAAAGAGGAAAGAGCAGGGTCAGCCCTCTGTTCCTCGATTAGCTGTTCACGTGACTATTTTCCAAGCCCCACACAAGACTCAACAATACCTGTCTACACAGCCAGTGATTCGGTTGAACCTCCTTCTGCAGAAGCAGCATCCCGGTCATTCAAGTCAGGATTCACAATGAATGTATCAGATAAATTAATATCACTCCCAATGTCAGAGCATTCACAAAGTCTCTTAGCCAAAGCACGAGTAACAGCACAAGCAGGAAAAATATCAGGGTATTCATACACCAGCTAATCAGGGCAATTAGTAACAAGTGGGACAGAAGTCACCTCAGATTAACTAAAACTTTACCACCAGCTAAATTGTTCCCCAAAATGAAGGTTACACCTTCACAGGAAGACAAGGAAGCAAGCCCACAACGACACATCCAGTCACTAGGCCAGATTTTAGCATTACGGTGTGCAAAGGTACATTGGATCAGTTGCATGGTCCAGGGGTACAAAGGTGTAACATAAGGCAAAAATGACAACTTTACAAAGTCACTAACTAATCATCAGAACATTAATCATTTGTAAGCCTTGATTAGGAGAACAAAGGTTTGGGTCAATTTGAGAGATCGAGCACTTTATATTCACCACGCTAACTTGATGTGTAAACTGATACCACTACCAAATGATCAAAATATGTGTTCGGGGTACAAGAAAATGTTACATTTCGGGAGTTATTTACCAAGAAATCAAGAACATTTGGTACCAAAAGAAGACTTAGGATATGAGAATGACAGTTCAAGCATTGCTATAGTTAACTCGTATTTTACGAAGTCCTAAGAAAGCTTTTTCCAAAACAACAGTGCAGGATCTCCATGCAAATTTTGAGTGCGTAAATGTGTTCGGGGTTGAGGATTCAATGTAATTTTGGAGTCGCTATTCAAGAGAGAGCTGGAAATTCGCAAAGAGTAAGTAAATCTTATGAGGTCTTGTGTACTTTTTTCGGAGACATTTGGTTTATATAAATTAAAAATGTATGGATTTATGTTTCATGTGAGTATATTAATAAACAGCGTTACATGTGTCTTGTTGTATTTTGCTTGAAATCTTTCTTTTCTCAACATCCATATTCTATCATTGTGAGCTATATTCTTAGTACAACAGCTATAGTATGGAATTCAGTCAAAATTTGAAGATATTTGATGCATTCTTTGAAACAGCGAGTAAAAGTCTTGTTGCTGAGTCGATTGCATGTTACAAAGGAATTTGGCGCAAACTAACAAAAACTAAAATCGCTAAAATAAATACACATTCACTTTATTCTTATTCTTGGCATAATAGTAGATTAGCTACATAGTAACTTATGTGGAAAGTATCAATTTGATTGCCATTTTCTTTAGTACATTTTTTTGCCAATTTATACACTGGATACGTCTTGTACCCCCGGATCATGCAACTGATCATTGATATAACGCATTCCAAATCCCTGCACCAACACGCTTGAATATAAAGAGGATTTTTCCGATAATGGCAACACATCTTCTAGTATGAAGGACTGAGCTGCCCCAGTATCTTGCTAAATCTTAACAGGTTTTTCCACACCTGGTTCTTCAATTAGCGATACAAATCCATCCGTAACAAATAGCACATAATCCTGAGCCACCCCATCCTCCTTGGAGGAGCATTCAGTAGTTGGTTTTTCCCAATCTGGACACTGCTTTCACTAAAGCAACCCCTTTCGAAGACTGATTCTTTCTTTTTAAAAGATAACAATCCGCCAAAAATGCCCACATTTTTAACAATAAAAGTATATCCGATTTTCCTTTTCACTTAAAACCTCCCGCTCACCACCACCAGCGGCAGCAGGGTGTCCTTCACCGAACCATCGGTGCTTTTCAGAGATTATTTTTCCTTAATGCCACTACAACGTATTGACGACTTGTCCACAAACACATTCTTATGAGTAAGGACATACTCATCAGCAAGCACAACGGCATTCTAAATCAAGCATACCTCCCATTCATTTAAGTAAGTTACTACACACTCAGGCAGACAATTTTTAAATTCTTCCAAAATGATCAGTTCTCCGAGTTGATCACATTTCTGCACTTCTTGCGAAACACAAACAGGCTCTCTTTCTCCCAAACAAATTCCACAAAAGTTTCTCTGTCCGAATTTCAATACGATCTGAATTTTTGGTGATAAGCCTCAGGTACCAATTCGTACACTCGCAAAATAGAAGCTTTCACTACCTCATAATCCAAACTCTGTTCTACCGATAGTGACGGATACGAGTCTTGGGCTTGTCCCCTCAACACAAGCATGGTGCAATTTTCTTTTGGCCCTTTCAAGGTTATAGCAACCCCTTCAAAGTGATATATTTCCACCTCAGCCTCGCGAAATGGCAGAACCATTTGAATATTTCTCATCACAGACTTGCTCTTTCTTGCCAGCAATTTTACTAGCCTCAATCTCCAGCTCTTTTAAGCGCAGAGCTTTCTGCATATCCAGTTCCTTCTCTCGTAACTCCTTCTGTACGTCTAGTTCCTTCTCTTTTAACTCCTGCGAATGTCTTTGCATATCTAACTCCTTCTGTATGTCTAATTCCTTCAACTCCTTCTCCCGAGCAAACTCTAGGCATTTCATCTCTAGTTGAAACTGGTTACGAGCAATCTCCGTAGCCTCCATAGCCAATGTTCCCTTATCTTCAGCTGACTTAATATCACCCGAAATAACTGGAAATGAAAAGGGCTATCCGACAGCCAGGGCCGGATTAAATGGATGGACTACACTAGGCAAATCAGCCCCCCCGCGCACATTTCGATACTTTTTTTTTTTAACTGCCACATATTATTACTATTATTAGTTTAGGTAGGTATATATTTTACTTTGCTGTGGTTTATTTATATTTAGGTATTTATACCCAATTTGATACTCATGTATTTATAGGGGTATAGGCCATTACATTTAATTTATTTAGTTTGATTGTATTATTTGTCTTCACTTATTCATAGTTAGGTATTTAAATGGAAAGTGTACTCACATTTGCAGCTGCTTTCTCCTGACTTTCATCATAATCCAGGGAAGTGGTAAATTCGTTCTCAATCGCCAACAACGCAAATGTGTTCAGTTTCTTTTCCTTCACTGTTGATCTCAGGTACGTTTTAACGTGTTTCAATAAAGTAAACAACTTTTCTCCGTAGCAATTTGCAATTGGTTATGCCAGATACATGCAAAGGCATATTTCCACATTGGGGAATGCATTGCCCAGCCCCAGGTTCTTATACATGCCCATCACTGATTGTTCACCCTCTACCATTGAGATGAACTGGCAAAACTCCTCTGTAAAGTCGTCCTCAAGATCATGTGGGTATATTTCTTTCGGATGTTCTGTGGCTGCACGCACTTCTTGGATGCCCAATGAATGAAATTTTGAAAGGAAACCACATTTTTCCTCCACATTTTGTAGGCGTCGTTGCATCATTGTAGTTCCTGTAATAGGCAGTCATAGACAACATAATGCGTGTCAATCAGGCTGTTATTTTCTTTCTTCCTCTTCATTTTTCTGCACCCGAAAGCATTGCTGAAAGGACACTGCTAACATAGCAAGCATGATGTGCACTAAACTGCAAAGACTTTTCGCGCACATTGGAAGGTGCTTACGTTGTGTATGACTTTCAAAAAGAATACATTGAAATAGTTTTAGATAGGAGTTTTTATAGAAAAATATTTTACAATATTTCAATTAAAAAATATATTTATTTTTAAACACAATTAAACACTAGGGACATGCCTAGTTTACCTATGCCTAGATCCGGCCCTGTCGACAGCAGAGGCTTGGCAACTTGAAAAAAAAGAAAGAAAAAGATTTCACCAAAAACACAGAAATGCGGAAGTAACATTTGGCGTGCTTAGCAAATTCAAGAGACCACGCTATTGTCGGCTGAGGTAACGTTAGGCTATACAAAATAACAAAATTGTTGTCGTTGTAAATGGTTTCTTTCGTGAAATATCAACAAGTTTTTAACTGTTCTTTCAAAGCAATATCATTACACTCACTAGAGTTGGTGGTATTGGATAACTCCGCTGTGCTGTGATACATAATCATTAATTTGATATGCTTGATCGATCAAATTCTTAATGCCAATTAATCGATCATCGATTCATCATTAACATCCCTAGGAGGCATATACTAAAAATCAATAAAACAGTCTGACTAAGCCCTAGCACCAGAGGATAGGTTTTAAACTCACTCCCGTGCGAATCAACATGGACGCATTCTTCCGCAGACTGCTTCCCCTACTCTACGCTTCCCTAGCTATCAAAATGCACAAGAAAAGCGGACAAGCAACTAAGGTAAAGATCTTTGTAAAAGTTTCTCAAAAAGGCACAGCTGAATGGCACGAAATCACAGAAAGGAAAAAGCAGTTTTTTCTCCCTCCTCTTCAAAACAAATGCGCCCCACTCCCTTATAAACTCCAGACAGGGACGTGGCCAGACAAGGTCGAGGACACTGCAGTTGGGGACGGTCCAATCAGCGCTGGAGCAATCACGCAGCAGGAGCATGGCCTCAATCAGCAATCAAACACCTGTTGTCTAAGAGGTCAAACCTTTGTCACCCGTAACACTTGTGTGCAAAAATATGCGAACCCCTTCAATCAATAACTTGTGGCACCTCCTTTAGCAGCGATGATTTGAATCAAACGTCTTCTATAGCCACTGATCAGATTCTGCCATCTTCTTTGAGGGATTCTTGCCCAGTCCTCCTTAGAGAACCCAGCCAACTCAGTGAGGTTTGAGGGCTGTCTGGCATGAACAGCCCACTTCAGGTCCTGCTACAGCATCTTGATTGGATTTAGATCAAGACTTAGCCAAGCTAAAACACAAAACGTATTTCTCCTGAGCCATTCTTTGGTAGATTTGCTTGAATGCTTTGGATCGTTGTCTTGTTGGAACACCCAATTCGCCCAGCTTTAGCTCTCGGATTGTTTAAGAATTCTCTGATATCACTCAGAATTCATGGCTCCTTCATGGTGTCGAGTCATCCAGGTCCGGAGGAAGAAAAGCAGCCCCAGATCATGACACTCCCGCCACCACGCTTGAACGTAGGGATAAGGTTATTTTGGTGATGGGTAGTGTTGGGTTTTCGCCAAACATGGAATTTTTGATTGCGACCAAAAAGGTGCATTTTGACTCACCCCGTCCAGAGAACAGATTTCCAGAAATCTTCAGGTAGCCTCCATAGCCAACGCTTTCCTTTATCATCAGCTGACTTAATATCACCTGAAATAACTTGCTGCTCCACACATCAACGATCGCTTTTCTTATTATTGCCTTAGTAACCGACCGACTTAACTTAATGTTATAATACTCCGAAATAAGCAACAAATCTGCTTTCCTACAATTGTTCAGCTGTTCCATAGTCGGATCCTTAACAGACGTGTCCAGGTTAAACTCCATTTTTATATATGGATAACAATTCACAGAAAGACCAAAACGGCACAACCGCACACACACAACTGATCCAGACAACCGCAACAGGACTCCAAAACTCAATCTCGGTATGAGCCCCACTTGTTACAAACCCATTAAAAAACGCCCGCACTTCAACAGCCGGATGGTGAACCAAGATGGGACACAACAAATATTCCTTCGAGTCATGAGTAAAAAAACGGAGGCATATACTAAAAATCAATAAAACAGTCTGACTAAGCCCTAGCACCAGAGGATAGGTTTTAAACTCACTCCCGCGCAAATCAACATGGACGATTCTTCCACAGACTGCTTCCCCTACTCTACGCTTCCCTAGCTATCAAAATGCACAAGAAAAGATGACAAGCAACTAAGGTAAAAAGATCTTTGTAAAAGTTTCTCAAAAAGGCACAGCTGAATGGCACGAAATCACAGAAAGGAAAAAGCAGTTTTTTCTCCCTCCTCTTCAAAACAAATGCGCCCACTCCCTTATAAACTCCAGACAGGGGCGTGGCCAGACAAGGTCGAGGACACTGCAGTTGGGGACGGTCCAATCAGCGCTGGAGCAATCACGCAGCAGGAGCATGGCCTCAATCAGCAATCAAACACCTGTTGTCTAAGAGGTCAAACCTTTGTCACCCGTAACACTTGTGTGCAAAAATATGCGAACCCCTTCAATCAATAACTTGTGGCACCTCCTTTAGCAGCGATGATTTGAATCAAACGTCTTCTATAGCCACTGATCAGATTCTGCCATCTTCTTTGAGGGATTCTTGCCCAGTCCTCCTTAGAGAACCCAGCCAACTCAGTGAGGTTTGAGGGCTGTCTGGCATGAACAGCCCACTTCAGGTCCTGCTACAGCATCTTGATTGGATTTAGATCAAGACTTAGCCAAGCTAAAACACAAAACGTATTTCTCCTGAGCCATTCTTTGGTAGATTTGCTTGAATGCTTTGGATCGTTGTCTTGTTGGAACACCTAATTTCGGCCCAGCTTTAGCTCTCGGATTGTTTAAGAATTCTCTGATATCACTCAGAATTCATGGCTCCCTTCATGGTGTCGAGTCATCCAGGTCCGGAGGAAGAAAAGCAGCCCCAGATCATGACACTCCCGCCACCACGCTTGAACGTAGGGATAAGGTTATTTTGGTGATGGGTAGTGTTGGGTTTTCGCCAAACATGGAATTTTTGATTGCGACCAAAAAGGTGCATTTTTGACTCACCCGTCCAGAGAACAGATTTCCAGAAATCTTCAGGTAGCCTCCATAGCCAACGTTTCCTTATCATCAGCTGACTTAATATCACCTGAAATAACTTGCTGCTCCACACATCAACGATCGCTTTTCTTATTATTGCCTTAGTAACCGACCGACTTAACTTAATGTTATAATACTCCGAAATAAGCAACAAATCTGCTTTCCTACAATTGTTCAGCTGTTCCATAGTCGGATCCTTAACAGACGTGTCCAGGTTAAACTCCATTTTTATATATGGATAACAATTCACAGAAAGACCAAAACGAAGCACAACCGCACACACACAACTGATCCAGACAACCGCAACAGGACTCCAAAACTCAATCTCGGTATGAGCCCCCACTTGTTACAAACCCATTAAAAAACGCCCGCACTTCAACAGCCGGATGGTGAACCAAGATGGGACACAACAAATATTCCTTCGAGTCATGAGTAAAAAAAAAACGGGATTTATTTAAAACAGACGATAGATAATGGACATACTCACATGACATCGGAGGGATATACTAAAAATCTATTAAACAGTCTGACTAAGCCCAAGCAGCAGAGAGGATAGGTTTTAAACTCACTTCCGCGCAAATCAACATGGACACATTCTTCCACAGACTGCTTCCCCTACTCTATGCTTCCCTAGCTATCAAAATGTACATAAGAAAAAGATGCACAAGAAAATCAGACAAGTAAGTAAGGTAAAGATCTTTGTAAAAGTTTCTCAAAAAGGCACAGCTGAATGGCACGAAATCACAGAAAGGAAAAAGGCGTTTTTTCTTCTTCTAAAAAAAAAACGCTGCTCCACCCCCTTATAAACTCCAGACAGGGGCGTGGCCAGACGAGGTCGAGGACACTGCAGTTCTGGACGGTCCAATCAGTGCAGGAGAAATCACGTAGCGGGAGCATGGCCTCAATCAGCAATCAAACACCGGTTGTCTAAGAGGTCAAACTTTGGTCACCCGTAACACTTTTGTGCAAAAATATGTTAACCCCTTCAATCAATAACTTGTGGCACCTCCTTCAGCAGCAATGACTTGAAGCGAACGTCTCCTATAGCCACTCATCAGATTCTGCCATCTTCTTTGAGGGATTCTTGCCCAGTCCTCCTTAGAGAACCCAGCCAACTCAGTGAGGTTTGAGGGCTGTCTGGCATGAACAGCCCACTTCAGGTCCTGCCACAGCATCTCGATCGGATTTAGGTCAGGACTTGGCCAATCCAAAGCACAAAACGTCTTTCTCCTGAGCCATTCTTTGGTAGATTTGCTTGAATGCTTTGGATCGTTGTCTTGTTGGAACACCCACTTTCGGCCCAGCTTTAGCTCTCGGACTGTTTAAGAATTCTCTGATATCCCTCAGAATTCATGGTTCCCTTAATGGTGCCGAGTCGTCCAGGTCCAGAGGAAGAAAAGCAGTCCCAGATCATGACACGCCCTCCGTCCAGAGAACAGACTTCCAGAAATCTTCAGGTTTGTGCAGGTGATCTCTGGCAAACTTAAGACGGGCAGCTTGGTTCTTTCAAGACAGCAGAGGCTTCTTCCTGGCTACCCTTACATGCCAGTTCTATTCAGTGTTCTTCTTATTGTTGATGGATGTACAATGACATCAGGTGTAGCAAGGGAGGCTTGTAGATCCCTGGATGTTGTTCTTGGATTGCTTTTTACTTGATTTATTATTTTTCTTGTGGCTCTTGGTGATATTTTAGAAGACGTCCACTTCTAGGCAGAGTTGCAGTTGTGTTAAACGCTCTCCATTTGTATATTATTTGTCTCACAGTGGACTGATTTTTATAACCTTCTCCAGACTGAGGCGCACTCACTACTCTCTTCCTGAGGTCGTTTGAGGTCTCCATAGATCCCGGCACGGTGTGTTTTGCATTCACTTGTATGGGGTAACACCAAACTGACCAGATTTCTTACCTGTATTTATGAGAGTACCACCCAAACTGTTTCCTAAAGATCTAGCCTTTGATTGGTTAGTACCCAATTATATACCCACCTGATTCTACTTACCTACTTGATTTAACTAAGGCAACAGGAGGTTCACTTATTTTTGCACCTTCACAAAAGATTTTCCCCCCAATTTTTATTCTACTATATGCACAATTTCCTTTAAAAACATGAAATTGGTAAATATATACCCTTTGTTGCAGTTAAGGAAAGACTGGTTCTGACTGAATTGATTTCGTGGTAAAATGTATATGATTGCACAAGGGGTTCACAAACTTTCAAGCATTACTGTATATAAAACTGCCATGAAACCACTAACGGGATGTAATTACATTATTGCCACTGTAAAACATCTCCAGAGTTCACCAGGCCACAATCCACACCTAGCCAAACAGAACCTCACAAGAATTTTGTAATATCGTGAATAAAATCTGAATATAGGGTCATCTGGTTACTCATTTCTATTCTCAAAATGAAGAACACACTTTCGCTCTAAGGTCTAACTCGGTACCAGGGAAAACCTGACTGAAGCAAAATTCAAAGTGAAATGAAATGTAATGCGTAACACTGCAAGTCAGACATTGCCATTTTAAATAAACGCTGTGACGCGTGTGCAGCTAACGATAGCAATGTTACCGTAAAATTGCAAGTTACTTTCGTGTCGTGACTCATGAACGAAAGAAACGTTCAAACATGTTGTTTTAAGAAGGCAGTTATCTATCCATCTTTTTGGTGCAGGGCGTAGGTGGAATAATAAGCTAGCCTAACGAGCTATGCTTGTCTAGTACTAGCTAGCACACCATTTCGATTACTAGCTTGCTAGCAATGTTTGAAGTATTGTCTTTTGAGCACCGTTGAATCTGTGCCTGTACGGGTGTGGGTGGGTGAGTTCATAACTACACACAGATAATTTGGTTAAATGTTTTAAGATCAAATTGTTTAGCTGACTAGAAAGCTATTTGGGAACCATAGACATCCAAGTATTCTCCAAGACATCAACTAACTGGTTAGCTAGCAGACTAGCAATGATGCGTTTCTTTGGTCACGTCCAACAAAGCACCAAAATCAGTACTGTAAACGTCATTCCATGTTGCAACCCTTGTCTGTGAATAAAGACGCGATCTAGATAGCTGGTTAACTTAACTAAATACTGATAGGAAATTCATGTTCGTTGGCTACATCCATTATTGGCTAGTTATCTATCTAGAATACGTTAGTGGCTAACAAGCATTCGGGTTATGTTTAGTAGCAGTCAGCTATTCGTGCGTACCATGGCTGCTAGCTAGCAGTAGCACTAACTAATATTAGCATGCTAGCCAACCACAACATGAGTTTTTCAGGTTCACCTGTATGTCTGCGGCCGGTATTCCAGATTCTAATTCACACAGAGCCACAAAATCCCTCACTTCGAGCTCAGGTGACACGTCCAAGGAAAATGTTATTTCCGGGCGGTCCCTCGGAGCGCAGAATACGGTCACCAGCATTGCGCTTTTGGGTAGGATCTGTCACTTTAACCCGCGGTGGACAGGCGTCGCTTCTCCAACAAGCTAGCAAAGCTTTTATGTTTAGTTTGGCTAGCTATGCAGCTAGCAAGATAATATCTCCAAAACCCCACACAACTCCGGCGATAACGAACTCTTATTTTTCCCCTATTTACTGGTTTGGAGCGTCAATAACGGGACTACACATGCAGTTCGACAGAGAAAGTACAGCAAAAGAAAACGAAAACAGTTTTTTTTCCTTCGCCTCGCTCACTACTTCCTCGACGATGCCACACTGCCGTAAATTAGTTTAGCCGCTGCTGCATGTGGCATAATTGTCGTGCGTGGGAGCGAGTGAGTTAAAGGTCGCAAAACAGATCTACGGTACGAGGCTTTCACGCCACAGAAAGTGGTTTTGCCCTCTTGCGGATTCAGATATAATTTCGGACACAAAAACCCTCATAACAGCTATAAATCATAATAGTTTTTATTCCAAAGACCACGGTGCAGGCAACGTTCATATTTTCCTTCATGTTTATTGTCATAATTCAGGTGTGTAGTTCTTACGATTGGAAGTTTTCATTCAAACCCAGGGAACATTCTTGCTTGATGCCTGTGGGGTTTTTCTACAACTTTGCTCTTAATGCACTATACGTTAATGAGTCCAATCACTTAATCTAATATACATTTTTACTACACACGTGAAAAATGTGTACATGCAATGTGACTAATTGGACCTATGAAGCTATGGGAATGGTTTGGAACGAAAACCGACGTAACACAGCCTTCCGTGAATTGAGCAAAGATGCGCTGAATGGCTTATTCCCATCATACGTTCTTATTCATGGTCCATTACTGTTCGATACAAAAATAGGGGCCTGTGCTTCACCAATTTACAGTAGTTTAACCAAAAAAATGGTCTTAAGAACCAATTTGCAAACACGCATATAGGTTAAGTTGTGGGTCCAGCACTATTCAGCGAGGATTTCCTGTGCACACATATAATCCTGTATGGACACTACTGTAACATTCACTTGATAATAATGCATCTTAGCAGACAACATAGCATACACATGCACACGTTTTGGGTGGGGTGGAATGTCAACATTTTATTGTGTGTTTTTCCGAGTAAAAAATGAGGGCAAAAAAAAAAAAAGAAACAACATTGACATGGCAAATATGATACATCCTGATCCTGTTCAAAAGATCGCCAGATTAGCACAATATTACAATGATACAAAAACAGTGCATTCTTTTCTTTTTTCTTTTTTACCATTTTCCTCAGGCCTTGGCTTTAAGTTATTCATAATTTCAAAAAGGAATGAAAATTTCATGACTTAAATACCCCTCCCAATTCTTCCTCCACCCCACCAAAATCAAGCCATTTGTCAGAACTGATTCACTCCGCTTCTCTCTCAATTTATTATTCCGTCTACCCAGTCATCCCTCCCTACTCAGACTTCTCCTTTTCCTTCATGTGGAGGAAGACAATGCTGAAGATGAAGAGACCGCCCATCATGGAGAAGACACTGGCATAGTACGGGTAGGCTGACGGGATGAAGCGCTCATACTGCGTGTGCTGCAAGGGCCGCACCGACACCTGCAAGACAAGGGAGGGACGAGCGTCACCCACTGTTATCCATTCATTCTTCAATCTGATATTTATCATCCCAGGATCATTATTGCCAACAGATGCGATTACGATTTGGAGCCATTCTCCTAGGTGTGCTTACCTGGGTAGAAGAGTATAGGTGTGTGTACCCTAGCCGATTGTAGTCCACCTTGAACTGGAACACTCCATACACATCAGGCAGCTTAAACTGGACACTATACTTCCCACCTGTCAAGGAGAAGAATAACACCGCATAAATATGGCATTTATATATATATGCCGTTCAGGAGACGCTTTTATCCAAAGTGACTTACAATAATGAATGCATACATCTTTTCGGTATATGTGGTCCCAGTGGGAATTGAACCCACAGCCTAAGTGTTCCCAATGCCGTGCTCTACCTACTGAGCCACACAGAACCATGACGCATGCATCAATATCCAATGGGAAATCACATACTGTAGAACAACAAATCACAAATACCAAAGGATATTGAGTTGAATGAATGATGGATGATAATGATCTATAGAATGGTAGTTCATTATTTCTGTCAGGTCCCAAGTGATTGGCCACTCCTTGGTTCATAGGGGGGGTTACATCAAATTCTAATTCACAACTTCACATTCCTTCCTTCCTTCCTTCCTTCCTTCCTTCAGTGATTCATTTACAGGGTCACATAAAGCCCAACATGCCAGAACATCTGCATCGCTCTTAAGAAATAGAGAATACAAGAAAACCTTGACTGTCTGAGCTATCTGGGTTAACTGCTTCTAGGTTAGTCAGCTACAACACCACCACTTCCCTCTGGAAAAGGGGGGGAATCCCAACTTCATTAGTGCTGGGATCAGAGATCAAATTGCCAGTAATGTTACTCTTGAGGGGAAAGTCCCAAGCAGTTCAACCTTGCCCTCCACTAGAAAGGAGATCACAGAACAAATAAGTCAGCTATGCCATTTATCATTTGTATAAACTAATAGTCTTTATAATCGAATCTAATTGAAATAATATTCCTCATCATGGTTGACACCCATTTGCAAAAAAGATGTCTCTACCGGAGGGGGAAAAATAACCTCCTGGGAGTTGAATCATGTTGTTTCGCTTGTTCCCACAGTGTTCAATGGCAACACAAAAGACCCGGCGTACCATTTTTCTTAAGGTAAGTCCGGACGAAGGGGTCAATCCTGACAAACTCCAGCTGGATATCGTCTCCGTCGAAGGGAACCCACTGTCCCTCCGTCAGCTTCTCGATCACGATGCTGTACTCCTGGAGAAGGATCAAGAGTGAGCGGCAGAGACAGAGCCGGCAAACACAAAGACACACAACGCGAGGGACAGGCACACGCTCCGTGGGCAGAGGAAGAAGCGACGCGAACGTCTGACTCACCACAAGGTCGGTGATGGTGTAGGCAGCAGGAGGGGTGCTCTCCCCGACCGGGTGGTGGGCGACAGCCCCGACCCGGAGAACTCCTTCCTCCTTGAACACCCAGCGAGACAGCGCCTCAGCCAGGTCCATGTTACCCGTCTGTGCATGCCTGCGGGGGACACAGAACAACTCCTCAGGAAGCGAAGAATTACTCCACAACATGCAAGACATGGAGGCATGTTGATGAAGTTAAGATCACTGTGGCACCCCAGAAACACAACCATGCCCTTCAACCTGTAGCCTGGACTTAACTACCTATTGGACCAGCCCTGTTGCAAAAAAAACGGAGCCACTCTGCAGGCACAGCGGGGACAGGGCGGGGTAGGCGAGTGTGTGCAGGTGTGAAATGGTTACCCTTGGGAACCAGGTGTAGCCTTCTGGACAGGGGAATTAAAGAAGGCGTCGCTGAAGAAGTGTAGAGATCCACTGAAGACAACACGTGCATTGTTCCTGGCCTGCAGCCCAGCGATCAGCAGTGTGTTTTTCCCAACTGCATGGGGGTACTGAGAATGAAGGAGGACATGTTAAATACACTTTGTCCGTGCAAATGTGTGAATCCATATTTACAATGAAGCAGGACTTACAACAAGATTCACTCGGTTTCAAAATACTATAGAACGAACATTGGTAAAATACACAATATAGATTTTTTTTATTCCAATAACTAGCAAGTAAAGCTTCCATTTAATTCACAATGTTTCCATTGCAGGCACTAGAGTAGACTTTTGAGGGCCGATGTTGGAAAAACAAGCTCCATGGAAAAAGGGCTAGTTTGCATTTGACCTGATTCCTGAATGCATACGTACAAGTGTGCCTTAAGCCACAGCATAATGGAAACCTAACCAGTCACATCACACCTTTCCTTAAATACCTGCCCAACACTTAGTCAAATCATTCATTTTTCAATCATTCAGTATTTCAATATGGCATAATTTCCCCCAGAATTTGGATAGCTATTTTTAGGAGTTTAAATCATTTAAGAGCAGCATTTCTGGGAAGGAAATACAACAACAATCCTAACATTTCTAGCATTAGTGCATGCACACATATTTAACAATACTCAGACATTGGATATGCTGTGAACACATGGCTTTTCTCCTCCAGACGGGCAAGTTACCTGTGTGATGGCCCGGTCAGGAAAGAAGGAGTAGGAAGTAGAGGAACCAGTTAGGATATCCAGCACCAGCGGGTTATCAGGGTCCGCCACCATGCTGGGAGAGAGGAGAGGAAAAGATAAATCAGGAAGCGTCCATGAGTGGGATAGGATCTAGGATAGGATGAAATATCCCACAATGCACCTCTACATCAACGCAAACTTGGTATTTTTTTGGTCGTTTCGAAATGTATATGGGAAATTAAGGCCATCAGTACAACCACAGCACAAGTCTTAATTTTGTTTAGAAGTCATCTTAATTTCTACCTCTGTACAAATACAAATAATCTTGAAAAACATCTACTCCAGGATCTTTTTTGACTGCGGACCTTTTGAGCATGCATATGCCTGTGCCAGAAGGCCAGAAGGGGAGACTCACCCAACACCCTTAAACAGAATGGGCTTTCCTGTCGGCTTGCCAACGATGGTGGGAGCCTTCAGCAGGTTCTCCGGGTCTGCAACAATCAGAGTGTGCTGTAGAGAGACAGGAAGGTAGTGATGAGGTGGGTGCAGGACAGGAAAAACACTCAAGAATTAACTCCATATGCAATTCACCTTAACTGCAATTCACACTTAAAAGTTATGCCATAAAATACAACAATCCCAAAGCTTTTACAGGTGGTGATTGAAAAGTCTTGGTTTAACAGTCCACTCCCACCGACCTCGCCTGGGTCTGACACGTCGTAGTTGTGGTGGTCAATGACAGCAGTCTTCTCCTCATCAAACTCGATCCCACACTCGCTGCCAAGCTCTCTCAGGGGGTCGCCTGAAGAGGTGACAGAAAAACAAGAGGGCAAGAACAGAGGTGGATAGACCGTTAACGTGGCTCAAGCAAGCACTTATTCACACAAAACTCAAGCTTCAAAACAAATCCACAAAGTGCAGAAAATGCTCTACCCAGACCCAGAGCAATCCATAAGGTCAACAACACATCTGCCTCCTCATTGACTTGAAAAACAGTACCTTCCATTGCCCATGTTTTCTTTGCCCAACATTTCAATGTTGTTTGTTGACTTAATCAATTAAATCAATTAAATCAATTAAACCTTAACATAAAATGAAAGCTTTGCTTAATGAATCGTTTCTATTGGTCAAGCTCTTACCGATGTCTGAACTGGCAGCAACAAGGACGTTTCCTCCTCCGTCAATGAAAGCAGTGATGGTGTCCACATTGATGTTGCCCCCGAAGTCTGAAAATTACAAAAACGATATCAGCAACATTGCACAACTGAGCATTCCGCATGTCATATTAGACGCTCATCTTTACGATACCAATAATGCGTGAACCGTTAATACTGTAGCGATCCTGGGAGGGTCACTCATTAATGTACGCGCAGAGCATCATGGGAGCACACAGTTCTGTGTTTGTGTGCTCCCCCTGTGTTAACTGTTCAAATGTTTAAATAACCCGTTATGTGTGTGTTAGTTAAAATGTGTTCATGTTAACTAGCTGGTCGCAGGCTGTTATGCTTGACCTACCGCGACCAGTATGCCCAGTATGTTTGGTGCAGTCTCCCGGGCTGCAGGGCAAAAGTGTTCATCAAGCCATGTGTGAAGTGGACTGTTACTTCCTGATTGATTACGACATCTCCGGGAGGCGTTTTAATGGTCTCTCGTGTCCTTCTAAGAACGCGGTAGGCCAGCAAAGGGTTCTTTTTGAGCATCATCTGTAGCTGTGCGGTGTATGGAACACGGATGCTTGCTACCGATATTATCCATAGCTGTGCGTTGTATGGAGCATGGGTAATTATCGCTTCTTTTAATAAAGTGGCCACCCATGTAGTCAGCTTTGCATTACTACTGGACTCAGACTCTTTTCTTGATACATCACCCAACGCACGCTCGTTACAATATAAAAAACGAGAATTGCGTTATTAGAACATATGTGTGCAGTGCACCTTAATCGGACACAGACTGATTGATTAATTAAACGGCTAAATAGATGTCCGGATAGTGTCATATGCTTACATGAAACGGAAGAACAGTGGAACAGACGCTGAAATGACCATACACCAATACGTGACTCAAACTCACCTTCCACGGACGGAGAGAAAATGATGAGATGGTCATACAGGAACTGGCCATATTTGATTAGAGAGAGACCAGGGTCGTCAGCGGTCTTAAATGTTATGTCGAATCCACGATCTGAAAGCACGAGAAATCAATCTCATTCGGATATGCAACCAAGGCGAGGACCTTTCAAATGAAAACGAATATTCAGCATTGCCAGTGTTTAAACTGTGACCAGTCTAGGTAAAACAAACCAGTTGTACACAACGTGCACACATTACTCATTGCCACTATATTTTAGTACTCAGCTGTAATCGGTAGTCTATTGTCAAAGGTCATGTCATAGCATTGCCTCAAGCAAGGAACTTAATTTCCTCTCACTACATATGTTCGCATTAGGCCTGCTTGATTTCGTAGGCTATAAAACAAACCACTGAAGGCTAGCGAAAATGCATGGTTATTTAAAATGCAAGACAGTCATGTTTTAGAATTCCAAAAACACATATACTTTGCGCACATAATATCCAATATGTAAAAGGAAACACCTATCAAACTGACCCCTCAGCAAGTCGTAAACTCACCAGTTAAACTGCGGAAGAAAATTGAATGGGTGTCTCTGATATTCAGGTTGTCCAACAGAACCAGCGTCCTTCCATCGGCCAATACAGTTGGCCATATCCCTATCAGCACTAAGAGAAACAAGCCTAAACTGCTTCCGGACTTTTGGGCTTTGTTTTTAGCTCCACTAAAGTTCTGTCCATTAAGCCTGGACACAGCGCTGGACCTGTCCTTCACACAGACTCCTTCTACCGCCATTTTCCCTGTTAGAGCGACGTCAGCGCTATGAACGTCACCCTTCAACTTGCACAAGTCATCCAATCGTATGCCAGAATGATAACATCGGGATTTACACCAAGGCAACCGACATTACCGTAAAGTGTTCGTACAAAAATTATAGCAAGGGTCGTAAACTTTAATTCAATAGGAATAATGGCGCTTGTGGTCTCTGTGTAATGCATTTTGTGAGAAATATACATAGCGCGCTTTACATTAATATTTATATTGATGACCACGTTGTGTAAGTTAATATGGGTTATTTTGTGACAGACAAATTGTCTCGTGTCGACCAATGAAAACCCGACAGCTCCACGATGAGGTAGATGGGTGGCTACTATTGTGTGGCATATCCGGCAGTTGTATGGGAGGGAAGGGAGATGAACTGAGAGCACAGGAGAGGGTGCTTAGAATTTAAGTAGTCAGTTTTTTAAATGCATGCGCGACTCATTTTGTCCGCGTGACGCCGGTCAGCACATAGTAACCTAATTACTGCCACACAACCGTGAATAACTTGAGAACAACGTGGCAATTATGAACGTGGTATCATGGACATCATCAACACGCAGTTGGCAAATGTTGGCGAACTATTTCAAATGACAAAGATGGGTGACTAACTACATGTATTCCGTTAGTTACGATTAATTTCACAGGTTTATTTGAGAACACCGGATCCCGGACACACATTTGGAGCAATTTAGCAGTATCAGCCTATTAGCCTACTCAGTCGACTATTTTATTAAAGAATAGAACACTGTATAGCATGTTTAAACTAGCCTAAGGTAATGTATCGCTAGGTACCATTATCGGGATACAATATCTTGTTATAATTACAGTCGTGGCCAAAATGATTGGCACTCTTGCATTTCATGTAGATGATGTTCAATATCTTATGAAATAATTGGAAATTGAAACATACAAACAAAAAAACTTTTATGCCTTCAAAATTGAAAAGTGGGCATGACACAATTATTGGCACCCTTTAGAACAATTTAAATCAATTTGGTTGGAGGAAATAGATTCTCGTTTGCAGTGTAATTCAACTCACCTGTGACAGGTTGCAGGTGCCCACATGGTATAAATGAACCAATTTTAAATGAGTCAATTTTAAAGTGAGAAAAAGGTTCTGCTACCCTGTTCCTCTGTGACAATGGTGAAGAGAAAAGAGCTGTCTGAGGACGTCAAAAAAAACGTATCACCAAACATACGCGTTCACAGGGCTATAAGGCCATCTCTAGAGACCTTGGCATTCCTGTTCCCACAGTTTGCAATATTATCAATGGTTTCAGCCTGTACCATACGCCGGACACTGAACCAAGAAGGGCTTTACGGTCGGAGGCCAAGGAAGACCCCACTGCTGAACGAGAAACACAAGAAGGCCCGATTAATCTTTGCCAAGACTCACCTAAGCAAGCCTAAAATGCCGAAATCCTTCTGGAAATGTTCTGTGGACCGATGAACCCAAATTCGAGCTCTTTGGCAATGCAGATCAGTGCTTTGTTTACAGATGACGAAATTAAGCTTTTAAAGAAAAGAACACTACCTACAGTTAAATATGTTGGATGTTCTATAATGCTGTGGGGCTGCTTCGCTGCCTCTGGTACTGGATGCCTTGAACGTTTTAAGGGCATCATGAAATCAGAGGATTACCAAGGCATTTTGGAGCAAAATGTGCTACCCAGTGTCAGAACTGGGTGTCAGTGGAAGGTCATGGGTCCTCCAGCAGGACAATAATCCAAAACACACATCCAAAAGCACCCAGGAATGGTTAAAGAGAAAGCATTGTACTGTTCTGGAGTGGCCAGCAATGAGTCCTGATCTCGATCCTATTGAACATCTGTGGAGAGATTTGAAAACAGCAGTTGGGAGAAGGCACCCTTCAAATCTGAGAACTGGAGCAGTTTGCAAAAGAAGAGTGGGCCAAACTGCCAGTAGAGAGGTGTAGGAATCTCATTAATGGCTATTAATGAAACGCTTGATTGCAGTTATTTTTGCCAAAGGCTGTGCTACCAAATTCTAAATCTAGGGTGTTAATTTTGTCAAATTTGCCATTTCTGTTAAGTTCTTAATCAAAAACAAAGTGTCTGTACTATTAACAGTGAAATAAAGAATTGTGTTGACCAAACACTTTTGTCAATTTCAACTTATTTGAGAAAAATTGTGAGTTAAAAAGGAAAAGCACAAGGGTGCCAATATTTTTGGCCACGACTGTAGTCATACATTGTACGTATACTGAATGTCATTTTCTATTGCATATAAAAATGTGTGAATTTTAGGTCATTTAATTTAACTTCCAAAGTAGACTATAATTAAGCCAGTTCAACGAAGGGTATTGTATGAATGTGTGGGTTATTTAAAGCGATATTATGAATTGAAACGGTAACTGTAGTTGGGAACTACACTTTTTATTTTAAATAGCCGTTTCCTGTTAGTGTCTCTAATTTGCGCATTCATTCTTAAATGCATGTATATCATTCACACAATAAAACATGAAATGACAGATTCAATGGGAGAATACTACATTTGTACAAGTCTATCTTGGAGAGGTTAAACTGATGACTCAAACAACTATAAACGTTTAGTTTCCTTCAGAATAAAATCAAAAAGTAAGAACCTATTGTGACTGAAAACGAATCTAGACTTCGCCACAGTAAAACCGATCTGTCCACATTGTTATTTTTAAAGGTGGTTGTTCTTTTCTTTGCACAAACAGTAAACCTTTAAAAATGTATTTTCCAATCAACAAACATATCAGAGGACATGCTGTTTGAGAAATGTTTTCCCACAATGTCTTTTTCTGAAGGGCTGCAAAAATGGAAAATGTAGCCTTGAAAGAAATTGAGTACAGTCTGGTACAATACGCATAATACACAAGAATTATAGCCGTGAAACATAATTCATTCTGTAGCCACAACTGTCCCCACCTGCCACCCACATTGGCTTCAAGCAAACTTCCACAGGTGAATGGGCTCCAGGAGAGAGGAGCTTCTCCACATGACTGAACTGGCCATTCTTGTATGGTTTCTCCTCACGAAAGGGGACAGGGTTCTCACGGTTCTTGAAAATCCTTGAAAATATTTTTATCCTGGAAAATGCAAAATATTCTATTGTCCTTGAAATGTTTTACATTTGACTATTACTTTACAGCATGGTAAATACAGTATGTCCATCTTTCTTGCTAACTCACTAGCATTACTATTAAGACTTGAAATATCAGTGTACTGATAATGCCACTGTAAATTGGACAGCTCACTGTTTTATACATTGATTTTACTACCAAAAACCTATTGGTTATTGTAGAGTGAAATGTGTGCCTTTGTAGACACAAAAGTCAAGGAAAATATAAATGATTTGAGTGGTAACCCTGGAGGGAGAGATTGGGAGATGGACAAAGTGTCGGCCAAGGTAACGTGAACTGAAGATGTGAAGAAAGGCCAATGGAGAAAGGCAGGAATGGATTTTAGATGGTGCACTGTCAGACATTATCCACTAGAAGGAGACAATGACAGTTGCAACCATGTGCTGTACTCAAAGCCCTCCACTTTGTTAGACAGAAGGAAAAATGAGACTTTATATCTTAAATGTCTTAATGTTATCTATCTTGTCCATGAGAACATTATACTTGTGTTTCTTTCATTTACAAAATGAATACTAGCATGTTTTGAGTGGTTCCCAACCTTGAGAAAGGCTTTCTGTTATGCTTGTGCAGCTGGGTATTGTGACAGGTTGACCATGCTCAAACAATTATTCAGTGAGTTATATTTAGTGAGAGATAAATATTCCGTAGTTGAAATATTAAATCCTATTTAAAAGCAACAATTTCTGTTCTGAGGCAACAAAATATGAAACCATTCAGGGGGGTGAATACTTTCTCTACCCACTGTAAATACATGCATTACGAATTACAGGGGGAAACTGATGGAAACACCCATGAGAGTCACTTCTGATACCAAAAAGGGTACTAAACAGAGGCATTTTATTAGCATTGTAGCAGGAACAGGGGGTTTGGGGTTTCCACGCAACCAAGTTAAGTAACAAAACACACAAGAAGTCAAATCGGTCAGGACTGCGGAATCACTTCCAATCTTCCGCAAGAGACTCAAAACCCAACTTTTCAGACTCCACTACCCCTGAACTCTGTCCATCTAGCTAAATTGTCTTCACCACTGTTTACTTGTTCAACACTATACTCTCAAAAAAATAAATAAATAATAATTCACGAACCTTTTCCTTCCCGGTGTTACAGGTATGGTACGCAGATGCCTGCAATGATGTCTATTGCTGTATTCCTGCACTGATCTCGCTAACTATGATTGTTCCTACCATGTATTGATGCACATCTTGTAAGTCGCTCTGGATAAGAGCGTCTGCTTAATGCTTAAAATGTAAAATGTAAATGAAACAACCAGGGATTTATTAGGGAAACTCACAATAACTGGGGAGGGGGGGAAAAAAGGGCAAATAATCCAAATCCATAATCTGATCTCGTAATCTTTGTCCATATTCCAAGGTCCAATGCAAATCCAGGTTCTCACACAAAACAGTTCGGTACACAAGATGGTATTCAGGCAGTCCAGGTCACAATGATGAATCCAACAATAATAATAACTCTCAGTTTCAGCTCTCCAACTCCATCAGCGTTTCCCTCACATTACTTTGCAAACAAGCAGAGTCCCCAACTCTGCCTGAGCCCTGAGTGGCTAAGGATTCTCGTTGCCTCAGGAAGTCCATATATGACTCAGGGTGGAACCAGCGCGCTGTCAGGTACTTCCCTTCTATTACCGCTCCCCTCACTTCTCCCGGCCGTCTGCCACACACCCTCTTCCTCAGCTCCGAACGGGAGGGCGGGGTGGCCTGACACCATATTGCGTCCCTCCTGGAGAGGGCGTCGGCATTCCCATGGGCTGCACCGGACCTGTGTTTGACAGAGAAAGCAAATGGTTGCAATGATAAGAACCACCGAGTGACCCAGGCATTACTGTCCTTGTTCCTTACCATCCAGACCAGAGGTGCATTGTCCATCACGAGGGTTAAGTGTTGTCCCAATAGGTAATATTTTAAGCTGTCCAAGGCCCACTTGATTGCCAGACATTCTTTCTCCAATATTGAATATCGTTGTTCCCTAAGAAACAGTTTTCGGCTTATGTAGACAATTGAGTGTTCCTCTCCTCCTTGTAGCTTGGATAGAACCACCCCTGTTTCTGATGCATCCGTTTGCACCAGTAGGGTTTTAGAAAAGTCTGGGGTCACCAGCACGGGGCCCAAACAAAGTGCCTGGAACAATTTCTCTGCCGTTTCTGTCCACTCCACCTGGTCTGGCAGACGGCTCTTGGTTAGATCAGTGAGGGGGCTGGCTAGGGAGGCAAAGTTAGGAATAAACCTTTGATAATAGCTGGTAAACCCCATAAATGTGCGCACTTGCTTTTTGCTGAGGGGACAGGGCCAGCCCCTAATAGCCTCCACCTTCTTCACCTGAGGTTTGACACACCCTCTCCCGATGGTATATCCCAGGTATTCCGCCTCCTGCAGGCCGAGCCAAAATGTTTTTGGTTTAGCTGTAAGCCACGCCTCCCGTAATGCATGTAACACTGCACTCACCCAGTTTAGATGCGACTTCCACTTGTTCCCATAAATGATGATGTCATCTAGGTAGGCTGCCATGTATTCCCTATGGGGGCGGAGAATCTGGTCCATTAACCTCTGGAATGTGGCTGGGGCCCCATGTATTCCAAAAGGACATTTCCGGTATTGGAACAACCCGTCGGGGGTGGCGAAAGCAGTTTTCTCCCAGGCCTCGGGAGCTAGGAGCACCTGCTAATACCCCTTTGCCAAGTCCAATGTACTGATGTATCGCACTGTTCCTAGTCAATCAATCAACTCATCCACTCTGGGCATGGGATAGGTATCAAATTTGGAGATTTCGTTTAACTTTCGAAAATCATTACAAAACTTAATGGTGCCATCCGGTTTTAGCAATAACACTATAGGGCTGCACCATTCACCATGATGCTGTGTTGCACTAGGTTAGTGTGTCCCGGTTCACTGGAGAACACGTCCTTATTACGGCCGACTAATTCCTTCATGTCTTGCCTCTCAACCTGGCTCAGCTGTTCTCCCAGTGGCACCTCTGTAGGCATGGTCTCTGTAACAGACACTTTTGGGGAAATTGCATCCAGTACCTCCTGTGCATTCCATTTTTTAATAGATTTATGTGGTAGAGCTGGGTCAGATTCCTGCGTCAT
This sequence comes from Aldrovandia affinis, assembly GCA_029706075.1. Taxonomy (NCBI): domain Eukaryota; kingdom Metazoa; phylum Chordata; class Actinopteri; order Notacanthiformes; family Halosauridae; genus Aldrovandia; species Aldrovandia affinis. The sequence continues at coordinate 596,620 of JAINUG010000071.1, forward strand.
GGCTGTCGGACACGGTAATTCACCTCCCCCACCTTCTCAATTACATTGTATGACCTATGCCATCTGGTCAAAAACGTACATTTGGAGGTGGGGATTAAAACCAATACCTTATCTCTTAGCTGGAATTCTCTTCGCTGTGCATCTCTGTTATATACCCGGGCCTGGGCATTCTGCGCTTTCTGCATGTGTTCACGCACGAGGGACCATAGGGTTGCCATCCAGTCTCTCATCTCTTCCACATGCTCCACCAGGGTGCGATGGGGCGCAGGCTGCTGTTCCCACACCTCTTTGGCTACGTCCAGCAGTCCTCAGGGTTGTCTCCCAAACAGCAGTTCAAACAGAGAGAATCCGGTTGAGGTCTGAGGTACTTGTCTGATAGCAAACATCAGGTAAGGCAACAGCTGGTCCCAATTCCTTCCGTCTGCCTCGATCACCTTTTTCAGCGTTTGCTTCAATGTCCTATTGAACCTCTCCGCCAGTCCACCAGTCTGTGGGTGTTGCACTGATGTATGCAACTGTGTTATTTTCATTAGTTTGCATAAATCTTGCATTATTCTGGACATGGACGGGGTTCCTTAGTCTGTTAATATTTGTTCAGGTATGCCCACTCTGGAGAATAACAATACCAACTCACGCACAATCCCCTTGGTGGCCATTGTGCGCAGTGGTACGGCTTCTGGGTACCTTGTAGCATAATCCAAGATGACCAGAATGTACTTGTGTCCTCAGTTGCTCTTGGATAGAGGGCAACTAAATCCAACTAGGGCAACGAGATCCATCGCAATCCTGCTGAAAGGAATTGAAATTATAGGTAGGGGTATTAAGGGGCTGCAAAAATGTGGTCTGGCCGCCACCTGCTGGCACTCTGGACAACTGCGGCAGAAATTGCCTCGATCCTCTGCTCCTCCCGACATACTGGACCACAGTCGGAGAAACATTGGGGAGTCCCTCCCGATAAGAACTGGAAGGGGCAGGTCTGGCACAACCCCAGCTCGTCCCATGTGTTGTCCTTTCATGGTCTGCAGGTTTAGGAGAGTTGTCTTGTACTTTTTGGTCTCCCCGTAGTATCATCTGTCTTTTTCTTGTCCTTTGAGCGAGTGGCAGTTTCCGTTTTCAGTGGTCCTCCGCTGCGTAAGACCTCCACAGCAACCTGGTGTCCCTCGACCAGTTCGAGGAGCTGATCCGCACTTTGGGGAACAATAGACCGGGCACTTCACAAATCTGCTCTTTATGGGAGGTTGGCAAAAAGAAAACCATTGTTGAAGAAAGTTCACATAAAATCTTGCCTGGCGTTGACCCAAATCATACAACAAAAGCCACTTTGGAGTGGTTTAATGTCCTGGAGTAGCCCAGTTAAAGCCCAGACCTCAATCTCATTGAGAATCTGTGGAAAGGTGAGAAAATTGCTGTTCACCACTGGTCCCCATCCAACCCGATGGAGCTTGAACAATTTTGTAAAGAAGAATCGCAAAAATGTCCAGATCTGCAAAGCTGGTAGAGACTTACTCAAATAGATTCACAGCTATAATTGCTATACTAAAGGTGCTTCTACCAAGTATTACAGTAAGTCAAGGGGGGGAATACTTTTATAAACAATTATTGACTATTTTTTATTTGTAATTAATTAAGAAAAAGCTTGATTTTTTATTATTATTATTATTATTATTATTATTATTATTATTATTTGATATTATAGTATTTTGTGTTGATCAGTTGCAATAAATCCCATTTAAATCCATTCTGATTCCATGAAGTAAGAAAATAAAATGTTAAAAATGCCAAAGGGGTGAATACTTTTTATACACACTGTATATATATTATATATATATAAAAGAGGTAAGAAGAATCATACACACATACACACACACATAAATATATAGTGTTTTTTTATGATTGCAGTTTCAATTCTACTGGAACGACACCATTACAAAGATGAGTGAGGACTTGGACCACTTTGCTGTGTCCTTGATCTGCTCTTAATCCGACTGCTGACACAGAACAGACCATATGAGAGCACTGACTCACCAGATCCGAATACACATGCGCACACACTATCCCATACAGGCCCTCATGTACTGCACGATAACAATCATATGCACCGAGTATATAGAACTAATAACCTTAACAATGTCACCCACAAGCCAAGGTAAATCTCCTTTCTTTTCAAAACGTGAGCAATATTTTATTGTATTTAGTTCACAATGCAACTTTTTAAAAATGGCTACTTTTCTACAGTGTTTTTTATTAGCTCAAAGGTCTAAAGGCCTAAATCATCCACAAGGTGCCATTTCTGTGTGTGTGTGTGTGGGGGTGCTAAGTCTTAACAGGCTAGTCTCCATAGTAACATCCAGCTGCCTTCAACTCAGGCAGAGAGAATATTTACAAAAGATAAGAGGTGCTGAATGGGTGAGATATGTGTGTCCATGTGTGTGTATGTGATGTGTGTGAGCACTGGGGAGAATGTTTGTGATTTGTCAGAGACAACAACTGTTTGCATTCATGCGTCATTGTCTGCCCATGGGCTAACAACACAGTTGAACAGAGAGTAGTTATAATACGTTGCTATACAAATGTATATCAAATACAGGAAAAGCATGTCCTGTGGTATGATGTAGTGGAAAAGGGTATGGCTGAGACAGAGACAGGTTCAGTCAAAGAAGACAGCTCGACAAGACAGGTGTCAAGAGGATGGGAGGAGATGACACAGGCAGAAGAGGAGGAATACACGGATCATTTCGAGCAGGGGGTGTTGGGAATGTCGGGCTGAGTGGGTGGGGGTGATGGCCGGCCTGCTGTCTCTCAGATCTTGATCTCGGTGCGGAAGGTTTGAGCGTGCTCGTGCTCGGCCGGGTGTCTGCGAGCCTTGACCGTCAGGGCACCACCGCCCCCGAGAGATGATGTCACAGAGGTGGGGTCCACGTCCTCCGGAAGCTGGCACTTGTGCGCAAAAGTGTTCATCACAGTGCCGTCGGCCGCCAACTGGGCAGGGGGTGGTGGAGCAACAGCCGGAGCAGAGAAGAGCAAATGAGGCATTAGAATAGAGTGTGCGCCAGAGGGGGAGAGCAGAGAGGTAGAGGTAAATATAGTGAACGCAGTGAAGACGCAACTTCAAACGATTACTGGCAAACATTGGACCTTATAGAAAGCGGCTTGCTTTAAAAATACATTCTTAAGTTGCAGTCAATACGAAGTGTGGCCAAAGGACGAATGAAAGAAATGGCCCAGTCACACACATACACAAAAGGAAGACGAATTATGGAGACTAAAGAATGTGGGTATTGCTCACCTTCTCGGCGCGGACCTCGATCTGGTTGTTGGATGTGGTGACGATTACATCCTCGGGGGAGAAATCACTGACGTCCACGGTGAACTGGTACGTGTCCCCCATAGTCCTGATGTTTCCCGCTGTCCCTGATCCACCTTTGTGGGGAGGGGAACCGTGGATGACACATTTAGTTTCATTTATACTTAACCTTGCCCTTTTCAATATCATGCTTTAACAGAAAGGACCCATCCAAGTGCCATTCTTTGCAAGATGACTCTACCTGACCTTTGACCCATGACATCATTTCTTCACCTCTGACTGGAGATGAAAGAGCTAATGTCATTTCACAGTAAAGGTAGTTGCATGTCCATCCACGAGTCCATGCAACATGCTCTATGTTCGCCATCTACAGTATATGACCCCAAGGCTCTGTTCACACGGACAATAGGGTATGCGTCAGATTGGTATGCATAGGGGGTTTGATGTAGGCGTGTTCGTGGTTCGCTACGTAGTTAACGTTACCTAGCTAGCTACGTTTCAAATTGAAAACGGATTATTTTCTAAACCTGTAGGCTAATATCCTATAATGCTGAATCTACCGTAGCTAGCCTCATAGGCTTAGTGAGATAAATGAGCATTTTCGCCAACATTTTCGCCAACCTGTCATATCCTTTAGCTGGCTAGCCTAATATTATTGGTGAGGTAAATAAATGCACATACACTATATGGCCAAAAGTCAGTGGACACCTGACCATCACACCTATATGAGCTTGTTGGACATCCCATTCTAAAACCATGGGCATTAATATGGAGTTGGACCCCCCTTTGCGGCTATGACAGCTGCCACTCTTCTGGGAAGGCTTTCCACAAGATTTTGGAGTGTGTCTGTGGGAATTTGTGCCCATTCAGCCAAAAGAGCATCTGTGAGGTCAGGCACCGATGTTGGACGAGAAGGCCTGGCTCGCATTCTGCGTTCTAATTCCTCCCAAAGGTGTTCAATGGGGTTGAGGTCAGGGCTCTGTGCAGGCCAATTGAGTTCCTCCACACCAAACTCGTCTAACCATGTCTTTATGGACCTTGCTTTGGGCACAGGGGCAGAGTCATGCTGGAACAGCAAAGGGCCTTCCCCAAACTGTTGCCACAAAGTTGGAAGCGCCCAACTGGCTAAGATGTCTTCGTATCCTGTAGCATTAAGAATACCCGTCACTGGAACTAAGGGGCCTATCCCAAACCCTGAGAAACAGCCCCAGACCATTATCCCTCCTCCACCAAACTTAACAGTAGGCACTATGCATTCCTGAAGGTAGCGTTCTCCTGGCATCCGCCAAACCCAGATTTGTCCATCAGACTGTCAGATAGTGAAGCGTGATTCATCACTCCAAAGAACACGTTTCTACTGCTCCAGAGTCCAGTTGCGGCGTGCTTTACACCACTCCAGCCGACGCTTGGCATTGTGCATGGTGATGTGAGGTTTGTGTGCAGCTGCTTGGCCATGGAAACCCATTCCATGAAGCTCCCGACACACAGTTCTTGTGCTGATGGTGCTTCCAGGGGCAGTTTGGTACTCTGTATTGAGTGATGCAGCAGATGATAGGCGATTTTTACGCGCTATGCGCTTTAGCACTCGTCAGCCCCGCTCTGTGAGTTTGCCCACTGAATTCCAGCTCCCGCTCCTATTGGTTGAAGCATTACTACTTAAAAGTTCAACTTTTTTTTTACGGACAAGAGAACATTGTAACTTGCGTTGGGATGCGTCAACGCAATAATCTCATTGAAAACAATGGCAGAGTTGCGTTTTGACGCATGCCTTTTGACGCATACCTTATTGTCCTAACACGTGGCCATGCACGTGTGAGTTTACTTGTGAATATGTTGCTTGTTGGCAAGTCAGCATGCCTATGAGTACATGTGGTTCTCCTTCGGCTCGTTTGTGCGCACGCATGCGCAGCCATGTGTGGCTCTGTGTATCTGACTCTGTATCGCAGTTGCCGTGCAACGATCAGAGCGGTCTCCTTCGCTCAGGCGTCATCCTCTGTCATTCTCCATTGGTGAAGTCACAGGCCTGGCCCAGCTCCACACATTCTCTGGCACAGGGAATTCGACAAACCCCTCCCAACCTGTCCTCTCTCCCCTGTTCCCTCCCTCCATGGACATTTTAGCATGTCACTCACAGTACCAAAATACCCTACCCGCCTCCTCCCAAAACCATTCACTACCATCGTGTGAGGAGACCACACTGTCAACACTGAGGGCAGAGTGTCCAGGGACTTATACAAAGCACACATAAGCACATACACACACACACACACACTCATGCATGAAAAATCACACACAGTGACATACACAACCACACACACACAATCACACACATACCCCTATGCACAATCATTATGTCCTTATGAGTTAGCATAAAGATGTGACCTAGTAAAGACACTATGCAGTGCCCTATCTCCCCTTACCTGTAGGAGTGAAGGAGTTTCCACATGAAGCCATGATGCTACGGAGGAACCTCTTTAAGTAGGGGAACCCAAAGCAGGCCTAGTGTGCTCACCTGAGAATCCAAGAGCGTTGTCGCGTGGTGGGCGCATGAAAGATCCCAAATCCTTTGCAAAGGGTCCCCGACTCTTTTCCATGGTTGAGGAGGAGGATGAGGAGGAGGAGGAGGAAGTCTGGTGGAAACTGCGCTCCGATCGACAGGCAGAGGAGTTTGTCAGACTCATTGATGGCCAAGTGTATGAGAGGGAGCAGGTGAGAGTCTTCTGGGAGGTGGGTGGGTGGGAGGGTGGAGTGGAGTGGCACAGGAGAGCACAGTGCAAGTCAGAGGGGACAGAAAGAGGGAAGTCTTCAGAGACTGGTGAGTCGATATGCCCCAAATTACACAGTTCAGAAACAACAATAAAAATCCCCTTGGTCACCTTTTGTTTTGGAGTTTCCTCTTCACTGCCCTGTTCCTTTCTTTACCGTTTCTCCTGAACCTCCAACGTCTCCCAGTCTGTCCGGATCCCGCTGTTCTCTCTTTTTTGATTAAATCTGTGAATCTTCTTTCTTTCTCTGTATTTTTCTCCCACTCTCTCTCTCTCTCTCTCTCAGATTACAGTGTGCCTTCAGGCATACCCAGTGGGTCTGGCTTTTATATTGTGGGTGTGAGTGATGGCTTTTTTACCTCTCTCTCTCTCGCTCTCTCTCACTCGCTCTCTCTCTCTCTCTATGAGTGCACTTGCGGAGTTTTGACGGATAACTGTGTGCTAAATTTATCGTCTGAGACAGAGAGGGAGAGAGCGTCTGTGTGTCAGCGGTTGGAAAAGTTTTTCGCGATGAGGGCATGAGGATGAGAACGTGTTCTTGACAAAGAGACGGGCGAAGAGAGGGAGGAAAGAGAAAGGAGAGAGGGAGGAAAGAGGGAGTGAGTCAACAGATGGCATTCCGGGCACGACTCATTCACTCCCAGAAATAGCCTATTCCTTCTCTCTCTCTCTCCTGTAGTTCCATGCCACTTCCATCCCCCTTTCTGCATTTAAAGAAATGACATTTGAATTTCCGTATAGGTTAGTCATGACATCCAGGATGTTGAACATGTTACACATGAACATCTTAACACCACTCATAGAATGTCATAGGAAGCAAAATGCTGTTAATGCCACAACTGCTTTGGCCTCATCAACGGCTTTCACCCTCAGTTTGTATTTATTCTCATCTCTGCTTCCTCTTTTCCCATCTGCTTCCCTCACCCATCTCTCTCTCTCTCTCTCCCCCTTCACATTTGCATTTCTGACCTCCACCTTGCCACAGCTGAAGAGGCCCAAAAACTTAAACCGCGGGACTGGCAAAGCTGTTGCTTTGTCCGGTCAAGTCCAAAAGAGGAGTCGGGGCGGTGTCGGTTTTCAGGGCTCCTTGGATGACCTGAATGCTCTGGGTCTGATCATTCCTGGTAGGTCTCTTCCCTTTCTCCTGCCATTCACGTGATCACCTGCTACCCGGAGACAGAAATGCCACACTCCACTGCCTGACCTTTGAGAATCTCACTGAAATATATGGCGCAAGGGCACTAAGGCATACGCTGCATACGATGCTCTTCCTTCAGTCAGTACTCTCACGTAATTTCAAGGCAGATTGTTCAAAAAAATGTAGGACCATTCGCGCATCCAAAAAAGTGTGCAACAACTTCAGGCGTGAAAGCATATGAAATTCAATTGTGAGAAAACGCAACACTGAATAACTTGCAAAACATCTCAATTATTTAATTTGCTAATCGTAAGGTAGATGAGTCTCTCCATCATGAGTGTAATGGGGGATGCACTTTGTGGGTCATGTTATGTCATTGTTAGAATTGTGGTATTAATATTTGCCTCCATGATCTGGTATAACCAATGTGTTTTAAAAAAATAGAAAGACATTTGTTCAATTTGGCCATTCATGCGGCTTTATCTTCTCGTTGACACTCCACAGTTCCATCTGTCAGTTGTTGTTGTGCTATTAAAACACACAATGACCCTCTGTTCCTGCCCCTATCAGTTTAAACTTTAAAGCCCTTCACTGATCGTCTAAATCCAGCCCAGCAACTCACTGCCTTCCCCCCACACCACGTGTCATTGACCAACACTGTGCGAGCACGAGTGTGTTTCTATTCTAGAGTGATGAGAGAAAGACAAGACATTTTCATAATAAACCGATCTGGAGCAAAATGATTTACCATTCATGACTATCAATGACCATAAGATCTGCAAGCCATCACACAGCCATCTTGTGGATTTGTTTCATAAGGGAGAGAAAAAGAAAATAAAGAAATTAAAGGGTTTACAGAGGGAGCATGTTGGCTAATCTTTAAGGGATTGCATGGGACATTGTGTGTGTAAGTGTGTGTGTGTGTGTGTGTGTGTGTGTGTGTGTGTCAAAGAGAGACAATGAGGGCATCGGGGTGTGTCTGTTGGCTGTGGTAGAATCAGTGTGTATTACAGAGTGAACACGTCACCTCCTGCTTTAACCCCAGTGCTTTGCCATTGACATTGAGCTGCCTTTAGAGGGGTCACAAACACTGACACAGGAAACCACAGACAGGAGGACAGGAGTCCGCGGGACCGGACACGGCCAGGGAGCTCATCACATTCAAACAGGTGTCAGGATCATGGGTGTGACCATGCCTGACCACCACAACAACAACAATAGAAACAGACTAACAATGAGATAACAATGGACCTGTTCACATATCTTACTTTCTACCCTGGAGATCAAATTTAGAGAAGACTCATTTCAATGCTTAATCCATAAAGACCATTACCTGTTTCTGTGTGTGTGTGCGTGTGTGCGTATTCGTGTGTGTTTAAGCACAACGCCATTGCAAATTTAGGAAGACGTCCATTTCCTGAGAGGGATTCTAACAGACACTTCCGTTCTGTTGTACTGACCCCACCTCTGAACCTCAAATAAGATTAGATATGATACAGAAGCATGTGAATTTAGCAGTAATTGAGCTCCAGTTTTCAATGACATGGCATATGATCAAATTAAATGTGAAAAAGAACAGGATGAGCCCCCACAGATGGAGGGTAAAAAGATAGGGGAGAAGACTAAAGCAGACAAACAGGGCTCGAATCAAAACCGCTCTTCAGTGCACGACCGTAAATAAACTAAAAACCACAAGCCTAGAGAGGCAGCAGTTCTGGGAGAAACTCTCGAACCAGCTGCCCTCACCCCCCACCTGCAAGTTCGCAGGCACAGATACACAAATACCCCCCAATAACAGACCAGTGTCTGTAACGGTCTGTCCCAGTTGCTGTGTGTTACATAACCTGTCCAGCATCACTGCCCCATGGTCCTGGTCACTGTTCCCTCTATTTATAACTTTCATAGACAACAAACACATACAGTACCACAGTGGTGTATATGTCCACACAGGCCCCTCTGAAGACTCAGACACTTCACATGTTAGTGTACGTTAGCTGAACTTTAATAAACCTGCAGCTTTGAGGGCTCCTTTATTTTTCAACAAAAATAATCCATATATTTAATTACATGTCCCATATATCTAAATAGTCAGAAATTAATGACCTTCCAGGGAAAGTATAAGTACATACAGTAGTTTCATAAATACCAGCATTACCAATCCAATATTTGTGCAATAAGAAATAACTTTTATACAATGTAATGCAACAGGCAAACGAGGAAGACAGGCAAATGCGAAGCAGGCCATTAAGACAGCATTTCAGCAGTGACTCCTTGGGGTGAGGGTGTGACATTCAATACATGGTCTGTGAGCATTAATCACACACACTGCCGACTCTGCAGTCCACACTTTGCAGGATCCCATTAACCTTTTACAAACTTCTTAAATCCGTACTTTGCACCCTAACTCCACCCCAATTTTTTTTACAGTATTAAACCTGGATACATTTTACGAAATGCAGTATTAAACATTGGCAGTGTGTGATGACAATTAGTTAAATGTACAGAATCAGTGGTAGTGGAGCCTGAAAAGGTGGGTTTTGAGTCTCTTGCGGAAGATCGCAAGTGATTCCGCGATCCTGGCCGAGTGCGGAAGATCATTCCACCACCGAGGGGTCAGGACAGAGAAGAGGCGAGACGGTCAGTTTGCCAGAGGCGGCGGAGCGGAGGGGTGTGGCTGGGGTGTAGGGTGTGATTAGTGTCTGAAGTAGGGCTGTGACTGTATGAAATGTTGTATTGATATGATAATCGTACTACTCAATATGACGGTTTTCGGTATATCACGGTATCAGTTTAAGCTAAAATTTTTTTAAAAGTATCACAAATTTCATAACTCGATCTGTTTATTGTATGGCTCTTTGCAGATATATACCACTTTAATTGAAAAATAAAACAAAATGCAACTGAACAGTGTTTACTCCTTGTAATTGTATGTTTAAATCCATTTAAATCATTCAACTTCGCGAATTAAGTAACAAGTCATAGCCTATAAATCGTTGTTGCGGAAGCCACGTAAAGTGTGGATTTATCCATTCATTATAATCTCATCGTCCCCCCAACACACACACTTTCCAATTCCAATAGCTATACCAATAAGACAACAAATTAGATAACTATCAAATAAATATAACTTTCAGTCACTTGGTCATGCAGTGGTTTGACAAATAGCCTACCACGTTTGTTTTCATCATGGCGATATCTGTCGGTCATTCAACTTCAGCTTTAAGTGACACTACAATAGTGAAATGGCCACTTACCTGTGAAAAGCTATCTCACGATACTTGCCTCTATGGTTCCTCCTATTTGTACAGCCAAATGCTGCACAACTCTGTGGCATTTGTGCATAGGCCTGTGCCGTGCCGTGTTCACATCCAGGTTCTGCGGAAAACCGCTGAGGTAACTCAATTGTGAAATTTGGATATCAAGTAACCTGCATGTTATGCAGAAATTTATCATGTTTATAACAAGCCAAATGTCACGACAGTTACAGTACATTTTATCAGGGGAAATCTGCATCTCTCAGTACACTTACGTTTATTTAAACACGGTTCTTGCCCCAATATGGCGGCTGTGGAGACGTATCGCTGCAAAATACAACAGCAGCCAATGTGGCATCTACGCATTCATATAGATGGGTGGTGGGATTAAATGACATTAGCAGACACCCCAGATCCAGTATTATATTTAATATGGGTTATTTAGACATTTTAGTAGGGTCACTGTTGAAATATTTCCCCCCCCACATGAAAATAGCTTTTGCCACGCGGTTCACTATCATGGTATGGTGTGAAGTTTATTATAGTACCATTTCATATTTTAATATTGTGGTATATCGGTATACCGTCACACCCCTAGTCTGTAGGTAGGAGGGAGAAGTTCCTCTAGCGGCTTGATAAGCCAGCACCAGGGATTTCAATTTGATTAGAACAGGCATGATCTCTGCATGCCTGGCTGACATCTCCGTGTGGATGTCCACCCACCACCTGAAGCTGAACCTGGGGAAGACAGAGCTGCTCTTCCTCCCAGCGAAGGGCTCCCCAATGATTGATGCGTCAATCACCGTTGAAGGCTCCATGGTGTCTCCGTCCCAGTCTGCCAGGAGTCTTGGGGTAACCCTGGACAACCAGCTGTGCTTCTCGGGACATTGCAGCGATCACTCGGACCTGCCAATTCTCACTCCACAACATCCGGAGGATCCGACCGTTCCTCACCCAAGAGGCCACACAACTCCTGGTCCAGGCCCTGGTGATTTCACGTCTGGACTACTGCAATTCCTTGCTGGCAGGCCTACCGGCCTGTGCCATCAAGCCACTACAACTAGTCCAGAATGCTGCCGCTCGTCTGGTGTTCAACCAGCCGAAGTTCACCCATGTCACCCCTCTACTCTCCTCTCTGCACTGGCTCCCCATCGCAGCACGCATCAGATTCAAATCACTGGTGCTTGCTTTTCAAGCGGCTAGAGGTACTGCTCCCCCATACCTCCAGTCACTCATCACTCCCTACACCCCAGCCAGACCCCTCCGCTCCGCCTCCTCTGGCAAACTGACTGCCCCATCCCTCCGGGCGCCTGGCAGCTGCTCCTCGCGGTCTCATCTCTTCTCTGTCCTGACCCCTCGCTGGTGGAACGACCTTCCGCAATCGGTCAGGACCGCGGAATCACTTGCGATCTTCCGCAAGAGACTCAAAACCCATCTTTTCAGACTCCACTACCACTGAACTCTGTACTCTAGCTAATTGTCATCACCACTGCCTACTTGCTCAACACTATATACCCCTGCTTACTCCATTTAATAAAAATAATAATAATTTTAAAAAAACCTTTTCCTTCCCAGTGTTACAGGTATGGTACACAGCTGCCTGCAATGTCTATCGCTGTATTACTGCACTGATCTCTTGCGCGTACTATGATTGTTCCTACCATGTATTAATGCACATCTTGTAAGTCGCTCTGGATAAGAGCGTCTGCTAAATGCTTAAAATGTAAAATGTAAATGTAGATCACCAGGGCCTGGACCAGAACTTGTGTGGCCTCTTGGGTGAGGAACGGTCAGATTCTCCGGATGTTGTTGGAAGGAGAATCGGCAGGTCCGGGTGATCACTGCGATGTCGCCCGAGAAGCTCAGCTGGCTGTCCAGGGTCACTCAAAGACTCCTGGCAGACAGGGACGGAGACACTACGGAACCTTCCACGGTGATTGAAGCATCAATCATCGGGGAGCCCTTCGCTGGGAGGAAGAGCAGTACATCGTTCCTCGTACGTGGTTCATTTAGGCCTAAGTCGAGCTAATGTCCTATTAGCCATCTTAAATTAACCCGATGATTGAAGTCAGGCTATCTCGGTTCCTCAAAGGTTGATTCGCGCTAAAACAGTCTCGTTAAATCGAACTAGACTTCAGTAATCAGGATAAGTGCGCGTGCCCGTCCTACTTTAAAAGGGGGAAGCATCGCTCATCGAAACCATGATTTTCTAACAGAGTTTCATTGTACAATGGCAACGAAACAAAGGTGGAGGAACAGGAGATGATAATGCAAACGTATGAAGACTATAAAAATATAATAACGGCAAAATCCAACACCGCTACAGCAGCAAGAGCAAGACAAGAAGCATGGCAAAACATCACCGACAAGGTTAAATGCGTAAGTGTTGGTAAAATGTATAGGCTAATTTTAAGTGCCTTATTACCCCAATCAATGAAATTATATTTATTTAATTGTATGTGCTGGCAGTACGCTTCATGGAATGAATCATCGAATTAGATTTTGCTAGCTAAAATAATTATCTAAACTCTTTTCGAATAAGTAGGCCTAGATAAAAACAAGCCCAAAAAGATTGTAATTGATACAAATTAATAAATGCTTATGAGGATCTATGTACTGTATGTGCTTGTATGTATCGTATGTGTGTATGCATGTACTATATACAGTATGTGTATATACATGTATGTATGCGGATATGTGTATATATACCATATAGAAGTGTGTGAATCTGTGTATGAGCGGATCAGTATGTGTGTAGGCTATATGTGAGTGTAAATGTGGGTGCATTTATGCAGGTAGCCTATGTATATAAATATATACAAGTATTCATAAATAATCAGAAGTGCATAAATTGGGGCCTCCTGCCTGGCCCAGTGGTTACAACGTCCGACGCTGGCCACGGAGACAGGGGTTCAATTCCCCGTCTCGCCAGAGTCGGCTCTGGTCAGGAGCGCCACCTGGGGCGGCGATTGGCTGTCTAAAATAACGGGTCTAATTGGCTACCAAATTGGGAGAAATTGGTATAACAACAATTATTAAAAGTGAAATTGAATAAATTCAGTGAATTAAGTGCATAAATTGAAGTGCAAATAAATTGTGACCCCCCCTCCCCCACCACCAGTAGAATCCTTATTGATGGAACTTGAACTTGCACGAATTTTGTTGCATTTGTAATTTGATATATGTTTGATATATAATTTGTATAAATATATAATATATAATTTGATACATATGTTTGTATGTGTGTTGTCTTTATTGTTTTTATATGTATTTTATTTTTTTAAATCAAGAAAAATAAAATGATTCTCTCTTCTTATCATAAGTTCACCTTATTCATTTTCTACAATAATGACAGTTGTGTGTGTTTTCTAAAACCAAAGACATTTTTCCAAAGTTCCTAATAATTCCTAATTCACTAACAGGAGGCCAGACCAGACGATGAGGAGACCGTGTCTGCATTGTCCAGTGATGTGGTAAAAGCAAGTTGTGGAAACTGTAATACTCCTATCCAACTCAATCCTTGTGAGTGGTATTTGGACTAAATCAATGCATTCCTTTAGGGAAGTACTGCTGAACCACGCCCTGATCCGGCGGAACTTGGCCCCTCTCACTCTGCTGGAACTGGGGATGGAGAGGTGAGTTCTCATTTAATACACTCACAGTGTGAGGGGAGGTCTGAGTTTAGTTGGCATCTGACCACCACACTGAACTAAATTATGAATGATGTCTTTCAGAATGAAAGTGAAAGCCAGGGAGATGTGCGGACTCTCTATAAGGGCTACTTGAGGACTAAGATTGCCTACCGGCAGCTTAAAATGAGGAAGCTGCACAAGGACATTGCATTGCTTGACCGGCAGCTGGATATAAGTGTAACCATGTAAAGCAAATATTTGCCTAAAGTATCTGTCAGCTTTGCCATGAATTGTAACTGAACTGAAATTCTTATTTCTTGTAAGTAAGTAAGTAAGTAAGACTTTATTTATATAGCACCTTTCATACAAGAATTGCAGTTCAAAGTGCTTTACACAGAATGCATAATCAGAGAAGATTAAAATATATATAGTGCAAGATCAATTTAGTAGTGCAAGTCAGAGTTAATCAAAAGCTTTGGTAAAAAGATAGGTTTTAAGTTGTCTTTTGAAAATGTCTAGTGTGTTGGCTTCCCTGATATTTATGGGTAATGTGTTCCATAATTTTGGGGCGTAGTTGACAAAGGCCGCATCACCAACCTTCTTATGACAGTTTCTGGTGATCTCTAATAGACCTGCATCTGATGATCTCAGTGTTCTAGCTGGTGTGTAATTTGTAAGAGATTTAGCTATGTAGTTAGGTCCTTGTCCATTTAGAGCTTTGTAAGTGAGAAGGTGCACCTTCGTTTACAGGCTGACCAATACAATTCAAATAAAGGCTTTATTCTACAACATGATTCTCTTAAATTATTCTTGAACATGATGTTCCTCTTTTTCAATGGTTAACTTGAAAGCAAAGAGGGTGGCAAACGATATACCCATTAACCATATGAATAAAACATGTAAACATAAAAAGAAAAACATAAAATGAATCGAACATACATTAACCTAAACACCTAACCAAAATGATGGTGGGCAATCCTGTCCCTTGCAGCTCGTCCGGTCTGCTCGTCCAAGTGGACTGGCTCCAGGTCACCTTCAGGATGGACCCTGTCGACTGGGACCCTCTCCTTCCTGATCGTTGCCACATTGTGGAGCACTGCACATGCAACAGTGATGTCACATGCCCTGTCTGGCGCCACACGCAGCCCCCGAAGACATGTGAATCTGGCCTTCAGTTGGCCAAAGGTCATCTCTATCCGGGCTCTTGTTCTAGCAAGAGCCCCGTTGAAACGGGCTTGAGGCATTGTCAAAGACAGGCTTTATGATTGCGACAATTATTTGTTCTAGAGCAATGTCATTTTCCTCGAAATTTATGTCATAAGTACCTGCACATTAATGCTGTGAAAGTCTTAGATTCACAAAATCTGCCTCGTTTGGGCCAGAGGGCGATTTGATGCGGATCTGAGTGCAGTCCACTGCGCCGATGACGTTGGGAAACTGCATAATAATGTCGTAAGCTCTGTAATGAAAAATGGTGATAGGAATGCATTTTCATTAAATGGTCAAATATTGAATAACTCAATTACCTGCAATTCTATAAAAGCCCTCTCTGATTGCATTTAAGGCCTATACATGCTCACGTCGCAGAGGTTGCTTTGATGTTGCAGAGGATGTCGCGTACCTAGCACAAAAATCAAACTCGCAACATGTCGCGTAGATGTTGCATAGCATTGATTGGTTGGTTACCGAACGGAGGCGGAGCTGTCATGGTCATAGTTAATCAAGATAGTACATCATTTTTTTACATTTTAAGCATTTAGCAGACGCTTTTATCCAGAGTGACATCCAGATTAGGGGAGAAAGATAACAGCGATCTTACAAATTCTGTGACAATACAAAGACCATTCTTCATTTCGCTTAATACATTAACATTATTTTCAAGAGTCGTCTGCTGGTTCCTTTGTTCCACGTGAATTTACTCTATTTTAATGCTATAAAGGTGAGTTGCTCACACACAAGCTGCTTTCATGACAGGTGTACTTACTTTTTTTCAAAGGTTTTAAAGTCTATTGACAGTACATTAAACTCGGAGATTCTGCAAAAAACGAAGGATCGACTGGTCTTCACGTCATTCTAAATTATATATTTAAGGTTGTAAATATCAGGATGTTGTGTGTTGTGCTTTAGATTACATATAAATGTGACATGTCACAGCACCTTAATGCGCAGAATATTCCACTAACAAAACAAAGAAAGAGCAGGGTGCATATACATTTTTTTAAGCATATAGCAGACGCTCTTATCCAGAGCGATTTACTAGATGTGCATTAATACATAGTAAGAACAACATTGTTCGCACAAGAGATCAGTGAAGTAATACAGCAATAGACATAGTTGTTGGCAGCTGCATACCATACCTGTATACTGTATATCCATGTCAAAGTTAGCTAAGCAAAACTATCGATATCCATCTAGCTAGCTAGCAACCTGGTATCACGGCCAAATAAAGCCTGCTAACAGTAGCTAACGATATAGATCGTTAGCATAATTTGTTCAACACGTTATAAAATAAACCAGCTTCAGGAAAGATTGGCTGAAGAAGTTCAAAGGTACAGGAGTTTCCCTGCTTTCATGAAAACTTTACCGACCTTGTTCAATACATTTACGCCTACTAGTGGACAGAAGTGTAAGGACACCATGTCGCAGAGGCTGCCCAGAAGTATAAATTGCCGAGTGCTCTGCGACGTGTTGCAGAGGATGTCGCGTCGCAGTCGCGTTGCTTACGCAGAAGCATGTAGAGGCCTTTACTCGGACATGGCCAGGGAATGTAATGAACACGTTGATAAATTTCTTGAGCGCCAAATAAACCTTCCAAACAGCACGGCATGCAGCGGCTTTGCTAATGTTCTCCGCATCACCGACAGCGTACAAAAATGTGCCACTCGCAAAAAAGTACAAGCCTATGCATAGTCTGAGAGACAGTACATGCATGGCTACGGTGGGTGGTATTGGCGTTGTATCGCTCGAGAAGGTCTTGTAAATAAATTATTCCTCGTCGGCTGAATCGGTAGCGCTCATATAGGAAGTCATCAGAATATAATAAAGGATCGTGGCGATCTCGAAGAACTCTCTCCCTGTGAAACACTAATCAGATTAATATTGCTCCTTCATCAATGGGATCTCTGAGGAAGGGAGCTGCCATTTATTCAGGGGAGTGTCAAGCCTAGTTCCAGCTAACTTAAGTTAGCCTGCGGGCAGGTTCAAGTTTATGGATGTGTTGCTATAGTGATTTAGCCAAACTTGCTTCAGGGAACCGAAAAAGCCTGACTTATGTCAAGTTATCCTGAAAGTTAACGGAGTTAGCCACGTACGAGGAACGGGCCCCAGCTCTATCTTCCCCAGGTTCAGCTTCAGGTGGTGGGTGGACACCCAAGCAGAGATGTCTGCCAGGCATGCAGAGATACACGCCGGCACCTGGGTTTCAGAAGGGGAGGAGAGTGTTGTGTCATCAGCACAACGGTGATATGAAAAACCATGAGCAGAGATAACTGGGTGTGGGAAGAGGACATGTAAAAATGTCCAGAATGTGAGACTGTTTCTGAGCAGCTTCATTCAGTGTTTAGTGCAGTATTAGCGTTAGTCTGTTTTAATCATTTGGCTGTTACTCGTGCTTCTCCCTATGAAGCACATGTATGCAGAACCAGAATGGGTGTGGTACTGCGGTCTTTCGTGTGCTACCATCAGCAAGGCACGCTACTGAAATTGCCTCAGTAAATATCCACTTGTTTAAATTAACCATTTAACAATATTGTTAATATGCAGCCTTTATGTAATGAAATAGTCACCATTACAAATAATGAATGTAACAGAACATACTGAAGGTGCCTTTCACCCTGTACTCCATTTTGGCAGCTGAAGAGATCCCATTGAATCGAATATTTGGTGGTACATGAGTTGACTACAACTACACTACGACTACAGCTTTATCTCCTGCATTTCCTTCTTTTTTTTTAAACAACTTTTTATAAATATGCAAAAAATATATGGCTCAGCCTGTACTCGTGGCGAACACCTTAACTGACTCGGCCTCATTTCGGCAGAGTTTCTTACACACATTTAGAATTTCAATAGAGAGAGAAACAAAACAAAATGAAGTAATATGCTGAATCTGAAATCCCCTAACATTTGCTGGTCTCTCCTGTGTATTGAGAGTATTGCCAGTGTGACTATATCTCACTATGAAGACAGTCTTGAAAACATGAAAGCAGGGCCACTACAAACCTAGTCTACCATTCCCAATGCGGAGCCTGTGACCACAGCAGAAACTGCAGTCCCCACTTTGTACACTAGATGGCAGTGTAGAATAGTATAGTGTAGAATACTGTACCCACCCCAACCTCACGTCCAGTTCCCAAGATTACAAAAACTCAAGACGGGATCATTTACTTTTAAATCAAACAATCCATTAGAGTAACTAAATGTATTAAATTCAGGATTGGACTCATTTATATCATCTTTCAAAATCCAATTAAGGTTGCTTTGTTTGATTAACTGAAATGTCTCAGGCATTGCAGTCATTTTAAATGCAAGAATACACATTTTAGATCATTGCCATGTCCATGCATAGTTGTACATAGATTTCAGAATATATTATTAAGGACACAGTAAATGGCAACAGTTCATCCATAATACTGTCCACACAAGATGGCAAATATTTCATGCAGTACATGTCAACAATTTAAACACATGCAAAACAGATTGGATTTCATATTTTTAAACTTTTGTATTGTACAGGATATTATAGAACAGTAAATGGTCATATCAATACATGTGGATGCGTGTGTATGTTTTGAAGCGTGCTTATGTGCACATTGCCTTCACCTGGTGTATGGATAAACAAGTCTGTTTTGGAACAAATAGTCTTCAGTTTGACTAAAGAAATGGTCTTTCACACTGAGCCACTGCCACTTCAAAGTCTTCTAGAGAATGTGTCGCTTTCCAGTATCTTCGTGAGTTTGAAGTGACAGTCTTCAGTCTACCTGCGTTTCAAGTAAATTATTTTATTTTATTTATTTTAAAAGCTACCCCTTTCAAGGAATGCTATCCATATGCCCCATTCTCATTGTGCCAATAACACGTAAAGGTCAGTACTGACCATACACACCAATGATCTTGTATGGCTCCAATCGTTATATAGTCCAACACGCAAAACCATGGAATCTTAGCACAAATATAAATGGCAAACTTTGAACTAATGGCTTTAAAAATCACACGGATACCCACTCCAGCAACCAGACGGGATGGACCACCTCCGTTATCCCCAAAACACCAGACCAGGGGAATATACAGTAGTACAGGACAATATTCATTAGTCATAAATCTCCATCACCAATCAAATCTACACCATTGCCCTGCCGATCATTACAGTCACCTCTGAAGGTTGGGTCGTGACAGCACTTTAACAAAATCTACTGTCCAAAGACATCTTGTTTAAGGGAAACACCAAAATCTCTGTAAACAATAACTGGCTACATATGAGAAAAGGATCCTTTCCATCCAACAAGCAATCAAGATGGTTACAAACAAGTAGTAAACGGTTGCTTTCAAATCAGTCATTTTGCCTTAATGGAAGTCGAATTTTAATACCAATTAAAAACGACATCTATACAGTAAATATATACCTTGCTAGGTGACTACATGGCAGAAATATGTGCATGTTAAACAAATAGACGCTCTACCCTCCCTCGGTGGGTCAATCACAGAACTACCTAGCTAACGTTGTAACATACGATCATTTATTTTGTGTTCACTGCTACCAAAGATTTTCTATAAAAACTAGATGGGCATCACGGTGTTCTTTCCGTCCTCGATATTTTCCTTAACCTAGGCAGAGTTCAGACAGATCATCATGTATCCACGTATTGGTGCCAGAGTAGCTCCATTTCACATGGCTAGTCTGATTGGGTGGCAGTAAGTGGATGTGTTATAGCCTGCCTAAGCCCTGGTTTATTAACTGTGATCACTGCTCGCTCGCGGTCATTTCCTCCATGGTCCCGTACTGCAGCTTTCCCTCGCCGTCTGGTCGGACTCAGACATGCCGTCGCCGTCACACACCACCTACAATTTAGGAGAAAAAAAAAAAAAGAAAAAAAAAGGCACATGCACTCTCACTGCTGCGCATTACAGCTTGCACCCCCATTCTAGCCTGGCAGGAAACTCGCCACGACACCCACCAGCAACAAATGCAAAATACAACGTTTCTTTCCCCACCTTCCGCTTTCACTCCCAACTGCACGAGGAATCATTCCGTGGATCCCCAATTTCCTAATTACGTAATTCGCCCGTTTCATCTTCCGACACCAACATCACCTTAGCCACTGTTCCTCGTGAAACGTCAGCAAGTTGATTAGTCTTAATCACTGACGCTCTTGCCAAACGTATCCTTATTCTTTCAAAGCCACTGAGATCTCTTCTTCTCTGGCTTCCAAAATAATGGGCAACTGGGCCTGCCCAGGATTTTTATACATGACTCTAAGCATGATGGGATATTAATGGCTTAATTAACTCAGGAACCACACCTGTGTGGAAGCACCTGCTTTCAAAATACTTTGTATTCCTTTATTTTGTATGTTGCTGTATGTATACCAATGTTGCTGTCTGTTCACTTCATAGTAAACACTCCACAATCACACGGCCCTTCCTTATTCCTGCAAATAGCTAGGTGCTGTTAGCGATGCTGTTCAAAATGCTGACTAGCAGTCCCCTGCATGCTAGCTGGGATACGAAGCCGCTATAGGGCAAATCGCTGGCCGACCAACAGCCGGTACAGACAGTGGTCCGATAGGCGCTTGCTTGCTGGGATGCTGATATTTTGCTCGGTGAGCAAGTAGTAACACAAGCGGAAATCCGGGATAACTGAAACGATGGCAGGGAGATAGGACCCAGGTGCAGAGGCGAGACAGGAGGCAGCAATCCAAAATGAACGTATTGTTTAATTAAACACTGAACAAAGTCAAACAGGAGGACTCAGTAAAACACAAACAAATCTTCCCGAGAATCAAGGAAGACAGTGGCTGTGCAAAGACATGAAGGGGGCAGTGGGGGGAAAGTATCATCTTTGTGCCAATGCAGATCACCAACGATCTACTGGCATCATAGGCTCTATTGTCTGGTGAGACAGCATCATCTCAAGTGTTGTTATGTAACATGCTTTATTCCTCTTTATTGCCTTACTGTTGGGAGAAGGGATATTTGTAATGACTGAAAATACTGAAGGAAACTCTGCTCTGAAAGCATTACATTTATATGATATATACGATACAATAATTATTTCATAAATTGTGTCCTACAATTTAATTTCATTGGTGTTAGTAGTCTCACAGCTGAAAATGAGAAGATGGCCTCGTTATATTGGTGAGTTGCCAATCAAATTGTTTACTCTTACAAGTAGAGTGAACAATTGAGTGTATTGGTTTTATTTTGCCACCGCATTTCCTCATTAAACAGACAGATGAAGAGTTTTCTTAAAACTTGGCTCTGCCAGGCATCTGCAAAAGAACTGAGCAATTTACAAGCTTTTCTGATAATAGTTTAAGAAAAGAATGATGGTGTTCCAATTCTATTGGCTGACATGGGAATATTTGTGACGTCAGAAAACCCAGCTAATTTTAATACATCAATGACAGCTTACCAGAAAACAGCCTGTAAGCATGATCACTTTGTACAGGAGGCTTTGTTCACATTGTTTACTAGGCAGCAAACATAGCTAGCTACAAAAATTCAAACGTGACGGACAGAAATAGTTGTTAGCTAACATGGAAAAATATCATTGTGTCGTGGCTGGATGTCAAAAAGCAAAGTGTCATATTTTACCAAACGTATTTTACTAAACAATAAGAGCAAGAGAAATGGCTGCAGTTTAATAAGGTCCAGCTCACTCCTACTTCTGATTTATGCAATGGGACTGGGTGCTGTTGATATTACATTATGTCTGTCTTGCGCCTTATTGCCTTTGCCTCCCCCTGCTCTGTCTCTCTCTCTCGTTCTCTCTCTCTCTCATTCTCTCTCTCTCTCTCTCCCCTCTCTCTCTCTCTCTCTCTCCCCCTCTCTCTCTCCCTCTCTCTCCCCCTCTCTCTCCCTCCCTCTCTCTCCCTCCCCCTCTCTCTCTCTCTCCCTCCCTCTCTCTCCCTCCCCCCTCTCTCTCGCTCTCTCTCCCTCCCCCTCTCTCGCTCTCTCTCTCCCTCCCTCTCTCTCTCTCTCTCTCCCCTCCCCCTCTCTCTCGCTCTCTCAATGCATCAGCAGGGTGTGAATAAAGACTAACCTCAGGTGGGAAAGAGACAGATAATTGGGCGAGCTCATTATCCTCGTTGCACCATGATCTCCCTCCCATCAGGCAGAGTTATA
The DNA here is from genome assembly GCA_029706075.1 of Aldrovandia affinis. Taxonomy (NCBI): domain Eukaryota; kingdom Metazoa; phylum Chordata; class Actinopteri; order Notacanthiformes; family Halosauridae; genus Aldrovandia; species Aldrovandia affinis. The sequence goes on from JAINUG010000071.1 coordinate 619,056, forward strand.
ACAGAGGCCCCCATCTCAGAGCCCTCGCCCGATCTCATCAGGGGGACGAAGCTGCATTGTTCTTTCAAACCGTAATCAGTAGGGCAGGCAGAATCGGAGAGCAGGGTCATGTCACTTCATGTGCATCAGATTTCAGCAACCATCTCCTGTATCACCTCTTCAAAATAGGATACCGGACATCTATCCATGACACATATGAGAGATTTGTGCGAGTGAAAAGACAGGCGTGCATGTGTGTGCGTGTGTGTGTGTGTGCAATCAGTGGGTGGACATCAATTGGAAACTGATTCTATGAAGGTAATGACAAGACACAACACCATAAATATTTTGTTCTTCGTAACTCTGAACCAGACTATTTATGTCATTGATTCAACTGACTATGGACACATTCAACGAACATGGAGGTGGATCAGATCAACATCAATATACCTGGCATTGTGCCTCTGTGTCTCACAAGCTTTGCCCAAAATTACGTTGAACAGATTACAAAAACAGATTCACCTAATTTTCGTATCCAACAAAACAACACAAAGACAATCTGTTTCCATGTTGCACACAGTGTTGGGAGAGGAGCGCCATGTCCTTCCTGCAGAACACTCTTACACACCCACCTGTTGTCTGTTGAAGGGTTTGGGCTGACACTGGTGCCTCTCTTCTGTTTTTACAGCCACCGATGCAACAAGTTCATCTTTTTTTGGGGGTGTTGATTTTGTTTGCACTAAAAACACATTGAAAATGAACATCTGTCAAGACATTCTTTTTGCCATCATCCAACTATCTGCAGCTTTGATGGGATATTTTGTTTACTCTTGATTTTGTATTCTCATTCACAATATGGTTTCCTTTCATTCTTTATCTCACCTTTTTGTTATAAAGACGAGGATGACAGATTATAACGTTTTGGAATGCCACCTTCATTGGTTAGTTTGGCTTTTTTAATAAGTCTTTCGATACCACATTCTAAAAGGGTACCTGAAAGGGCACCGCATGTATAAGCCACCTCGAGTACGTTAGAGACCTCCAATCACATATGTCTCCACACAGGCTAATGAAACAAGTTATTATTGCTGCTATCAAATCCAAACAATTCAGAAAAGGAGATCAGCAGAATTCACTAGGAATGGACTGCAAGGGGCCTCAGGCGGCGTAACGGTCTAAGCATTCGTCCGGAATGCAAGTAGCCCACTGCAGCCAGGGAGCTATCACAAGCTCGCCGAGGAGCAGTAAGGCGACCTGGTAAACGCAGTTGGGCGAGTCCGGTCTCGGAAGAGGCGGATCATTGCCTCAAGGTACTAGCTTGTTCCGTGGAGGCGGGCGGTGAGTTCGTGGGGGGGGTAAATCGAAAGAAATAGAAGATATAATTGGGCACTAAATTGGGGGAAAAACAGGGACAAATTTAAACTTAATTTTTTTAAAGGAATGGACTGCAAACCTTTTACGCTGATTGATATATTCACCAAACTCCTCAACTAGACCTCTAACATCCCCTAAGACCTAAGTTCCAAGATTACACATCAAACAGTATCTACACACAGCCATTTCCAGTGGCCAATTTTCTTCTGATATCAACTCTGCTGCGATGGTCACAGCTGGTTGGTCATCTATGTTTACCGCTGGAGTTGGTTGAGGTGATGACGTTTTCATTTACAGGTTAGCAACAGGGCTGGGACATTACAGCTGAATACATCTCATATATTCTACTTGCAAGCACAACACTGATATCATCAGCTTTTGCTTAAGTGGGGTCTTAGACATACTCTCAGAAAAATACTCTGACTCTCATCCCTGTTTGGTGGTATTGGTCAAAAAAAGGTATGCCCCTACTGACTACGACTACTTACTATGACTACTGACTCTACTGACATTGATATTGTCAGTGCCTCTATATTTTTTTACCACAATTAGACAATAACCAATATTCAATGATTGTTGATACCATACCACACCTACCATAGTTAACAACTCAAAAAAACAGAACAATTCAGCTGGACTCCACAGACATCGATTAGGCAGTCGGTCACTGAAGCTACAGCAAGTGAAAGTGGACATTGATTCAGCACAATGTTTGTCCAGTGCTTCTCAGTGGATTCCCCATACAGTTTGCACATTTCATTCTACTTTTAAGTGGATCCAAACATGAGTCCGTTCTCCAAACTGTATCATTGCAGCAACATGGAAGGGAGAGAGAGAGCCTCCCAACCTGGCTTTCCTCTTATAAATATACATTGTCTGATGGCATGGGGGGGGGAAATAACAAGGAAAAAGAAAAAGGGATTCTGGGAGAGAAGGGCTGAATTGTCAGCAAGTTGTTGCCCCCCTTTGTTTGAAATTCTAGTTGTAAAAAACATCATCTTCAGAAAGGGAGCCGCTGTCAGCTTGACGAATGGAGGTGTCAGGAGGCAAGGTCCTCTTCTTCTGCAGGGGGCGCTGTGTGTCTGGCTGCCAGGGGGAGCTGGAGGGGCAGTAGGGGGTCGGGAGTGGCAAAGGAAGGGGGCTTGAGTCCTGGCCGATGCCTTGGTTAATGCTGTGAGGGTGCTGGGGCACGCGTACACCATCCAATGTTAACCGGGAGAGAAAGGGCTCGTCAGGGTCTGAGAAAGAAGAACAAATGAACACGTGAGGAACAGGACACAGGAGAGAGAAGGGGATAAGACGGAGAGGAAGAAGAGATTTGGCTACAAATCAAACCCCTAATCACCTGGGAAATATCCTGTCACAAGCCCTTGAACTCCAGGACTACTTCCTTGCCCCGGGGCGCTGAGTCACCGTATCCGTGTCCCATCGATGACGTGGCGGGGACCGATGTCACATCTGTTTAGGCGGCTTACCTTGTTTTTATTCTCATCTCCTCAGCGGCCCCCTGGGACACTGATTCGCACTGCTGTCGCATCGCATTGTCTAGGGCAGCCATGACGAGGGGATTCACACTCTCACACACCTGACCCTCTCCCAACTGTGTTTCTCAAAATAATTATTGCTTCACACAATTTTCTTTGCTTAAAAAGTACTTTATTGGTAATGACATATTCATTTTACCATATTGGGTAAAATAACTTTTTTTTCTGTGTGTCTAACTAGACTACAATTGTGCCAGGAAATCAAAGTATGTATTCTTTATATTTCTAGTAGTGGTATTAGAGGTTTTTTGATTTTCTATAGTAGTGCCCACCCAGTATCAGTTTGGGTTTCATTCAATTTATTGTTCATCACTATGAACACTCCACAAATTGGAACCAGTCATAGGAGGGGGTTGATTCAGTTTTGGGATTAGTATCAGGAGGGGGTTGATTCAGTACAGTCGACAGTGGCATGCAAGGTCTGGTTCAGTGTTGGGGTGAGAAGCAGGAGGGGTTTGGTTCAGTGTTGGGGGTGAGAAGCAGGAGGGGTTTGGTTCAGTGCTGGGGGTGAGAAGCAGGAGGGGTTTGGTTCAGTGCTGGGGTGAGAAGCAGGAGGGGTTTGGTTCAGTGTTGGGGTATTACCTTGCAGAGGAGCATAGGTGCCATTTGGCTCATCAGGTTGTTCCTGGGGTGCCCAGGCGTACATGGCAGCCTCAGCCAGGGCAAACTGCTCTGCCACTCCTGACAAACAGAGAGAGAGAGAAAGAGATAGAGAGAAGGTGACCGTTTGTAATGAGTGACTGCAGAAAATTCACAAAAGGATACAATAAATATCAATATATGTACACGTTGAATTTACAGTCAGCATTATTAGTTGTGTCAAAGGACAAACTTTCAGTGAAACGACACTATGTCATTAATTGAATTGTCTAAACAGAACAAAGTAATGTTATAAATCAATATAAAAATTATAACTAAATCACATCAACACTAAATTGTTCCACCAAAAAGCACATGATACACTGTCAAAAGTGAATGTCCATTGCTCTAAATGGACCCAAAGTAGAATGCTTTCATTGTATATTACAGTAAGATAAACAAATTGGAGTATTACTCCTATCATTCCACCATGTCTTTTCATTAATTTACTGCACATTCAGCCATGAATATACATCCATCTCACAGCAAATGTAGGCTAGCCATTCTCTGTGCACCTTTGAAAAAACAATGTATGCAGCAAATCCATGTTTGACATTTCTATGTTATTACAGTGCAGTGTTACAGAACAATGGTGTAGGTTTCATGAATTGTGGTTTTCTGATCATAGTACAGGTCGTACACTTTCCTTCCCTAAGCTGAGGAGAAGTCTTTGTGAAACCCTAAAAAGGCTGACCTGCAGCAAAGCGTGCCTCTATGATCTCCTCGGCCAAGTGGGGGTAGAGCTGCTCGTCTTCCTGAAGCTCCATCCCAGCTCCTGCCCAGGCACACCCCTCCCTTCGCCAACTGCACCCTGCCCCTCTCCCACTGTCCCACCCCTTCCACTCAATGAGGTGTGCAACTCGACCCTGGGCCATGGCAGTAGGCTTGGTGATGTGTTCCTTTATGGTGGCCACCAGACCTGAGCGGAAAAGATGTATGGAGTCATAGCAAGAAACGATGGAGGAATAAAAAGGGTTGGGGTAAAGGGAGGAATAATTTACTTCAAAACAGCAATGGGAATAAAAACATAGTTTGGGTACAAGTGTAAAGACATTGGCCTCAAATGCAGGCCAGGCTTTGGCATTGTATGTTCGAGTCTGGTCTTTGCCATTAGCCAACTATGACTGAGATGTCCACCATGGATTCATCCCATCGGGGATAGGGTGGGCTTAAGGCAGCTAGAATTATTCAGGTTTTTCAGGTCTGTATAAGTTCCTGCAAATGATGTGCCAGGCTCCCACAGGCTGCTCCCAGTTGTCCCTATGCCTCTCCTCCAATCAGTGCTAATTCTCCCATAGTACTCCCATAGATGGGCAATGTGGAAAATAGTCACTGACAAGCGAGTGCAGCAAAGGAGTGCACACGTTGTAGCTGCAGCGCCGCTCCTGTGGATGATGTTAGTACTGACACATTGAGAGGTGCATCTGACCTTTCGATATTGCGGAGGGAAATTGCTCAGGTCTATAAAATGGACAATGATTTAAAACATTGGTTCAATTGTCATCACAATCAGCTGAGATTCCAATACCGTTGACTGACCAACGTGAAGGCAACAGACAGGATTCAAACTCCTCTTCCATTCGGCCCAAAAACTAGCCCGCATTTGCTCTACTTCTATGTTGACATGGAGGCTCTTTGACTGACTTTGACAATTACACTGCCAGGATTCGAAGAGCTCTCATTGGCAAGTTCACAAACCAAAATGCCCGTTGGCTTCAATAATGACTTTACAGAGAGAGATTAAGTGGCATTTAAGAAGGGGAGGGACAGAGACACAGAGGGCATGGCTGTGTATGTGAGGGGAACTTTTAAGGGAAAAGACAAACTGGTAAGACACTGTCAAAATGTTATAAGTGCACAATATCCTCGTGTAGAAACATATATCCTATACATAATATCCACACTCAGAAACTCTCATTCTGTTTCCTCTAAAATGAATGGAAATGTAAAAGGCAGCCAGCCCACTTATAGCCATAATATAACCCCCCAACCCAGTCTGTCCCATATATATTTTTCTTTTAAGAATTTGTTTCAGATTTTGTCCCATTTTATCCCATGTCAATCCCCCCCTCGTATTGTGAGTTTGCTGCTGTAGCCCTGCGACCGGTAGTGACAAAAGTGAAGTATCGTCTCCTCCGAGCCAGCACCCGCCAGGCTGTTGACCATAACTCCGGCACCCCAGAGCCACTCCTGTGTGCAGCGAACTTCAGGTCGGCTTCCCTCCCCCCTCCCTGGGGCGGACAGCCAATTGCCGCCCCTGGTGGCGCTCCCGGCCAGAGTCGCAGTGGCCAGCGTCGAACGTTGTAACCGCTAGACCACCCGGGAGACCCAGTCTGTCCCATTTTGAGGACCACCGAGTGACCACTGCTCACATAGTCAGATCACATCTTAATTACACTATTATACTCTTCATTACTGTTAATTATATGAACATTCCATTAAATATTCATATTTCTAGTATTTGTCCAAACCTTTTGTTGGCATCCCCACTGCATTATTTTTCTTGTTATTAGTCAGTGAGTGAAATTCATTTCGCCGGTTATTGACATTTCATGGATGGACGCGCAGAAATGCAATTCTGGTGGATTTAGGATTTTGATTCCAATTGGTACAGAGAGAGCCGGGGCGAATGTGGAGATATGGAGAGAGTGAAAGAGCAGTAATAGAAAGAAAGCATATTACACAGAAAAGACTGTCTGAGTCCAAATGAAGGGTGGGGGTGTGGGGGGCACAGAGAGCCAGTGAGAGCGAGAACAAAAGAGAGTGAATCAGAGAAAGATGGAGCACATACATTAGCAGCCTACCAAAACAAAAACAAAAAAACACTGACTTCCCATTTAATTTATGACTGATCTCTAATGAAAACTGAATGAAGCGCATCAACAAGCTGTGTTTGTGTGGGTATAAGTTGGTGTTGTGCGCATGGTTACGTATGCACACGTGAGCGTCACATTGGTGCCGTGACCCGGATCATACAACTGATGGCAATCGGTTGGGCCGTGGTTGCTGCCGCATGAGTTTCGAGGGGGAGAGTGTAGTGGATGGGGTCACCTGAGCACCCGCTGCAGAGTGACGTGGATAAGAGTGCGATTAGTTGCCGGAATTGGGGAATTGAGTCTTTAGCTCAGCGAGCTTAATCGCTCTCTTGTCGCGTCGAGATCCCTCGGTTCGAAACTCGCTGCGGGCAGAACCCACACCGTCACACCCGCATATGCACATGTCTAGGTGTACGTGCATGCATGTCTGTGAGTGTGTCTCACCCAGTAGGGAGGAAGTTGCCAGCTCCCCGATGCCATAACCGCTTTCCCTCCTTTTGTCTGAGAACGCCATGCCAGACGGCGGGTGGCCACCCTGGGCACACCGACGGGTATATATGGACAGAAGGACAGACACACATGACTGAAGGATGAAAGCACACTCACAAACACACAAACAGACTCATACATACTGTGGCATCCCAAGGGGCAGGAGAGGAAATGGCTGCCTGCGTCTTTGATTCTTGGGAGCCACTGGAGAGGAATAAAACTACATTTCCCAGCAGCCCGCAGTCCCACACCTGAACGAAGTTAAGCGTTTGGGACTATGGACAGCTACATTTTGGAGTGTCACAAGCTTGGCCCACCCTGGCCATTTGCATATTAACTACAGTGTCTCTCTCGATAATATATGTTTTTTAATTCCCCATATAATTCAGTAATACAAATTGTAATTGTACAAAAAGTTCAGGAACTGGAGTTGCTGTTGCTTTCGGTCATCCCGCAGGGTGGGGCTCAGAGAGCCCGCCCCGCTCCAGCGCTTCAGTGCTGTCGTTGGCTAATGGCTGCTACAGACTAGAGCCCAGTGGTGGAAATGGTTCAATAGGAGGAGTCGATGCACTTTCAACGAATGGCAACTTTAGATTAACCAAAGGAACGAATCCGACACGGAGGTGAGTCAGTTCCTTTCGTTCAAATAATCGTCCACGAACGACACACCACTATCAGCAGGCTGTTGCTAGGTGGAGCTGTGTGCAGCCGTGGCGTGCTTGTGTGCCCAGATTTGCCCGCCAACACAACTATCACAAGCAGTGAGTGAGTAGCTATGTAGCAGTTAGCTAATCGCCGAAGTGAATTAATGATTTTATATACAATACTTATACTTTATCAGTAACGTATAGCTACGTCTGGACTTATACCATTACGGCTTAACGTTACTGTACAGAGCTAGCCAAGAAGAAACTCCGCGGAGCTAGCTAACGTTATATAGCTAGCTAGCTAGCTAGATCGCCATGCTACGTATATATCGATAGCTAGCACCATAGCTAACAAACTCGTCTTGTTTATTTAGTTTTGTGCTTTGGGGTGTGGTAATTCATTTCCGTGATAAATTATTCACGTTTGTTATTTCTAGTTTAGGAAGTGCCTGTATGACTATGTTGCGCTTCCAAGAAGCCTAAATCTATCGACCCTAGTAGCAGCCCCGTTAGCCCAAACGACCGAAACGCGGCAAGTCGACCACTTTTAAAGTCATACCCCCGCCGACTAATTTGTGGTAGGGAGCGATGCTTTCAAGCCGCATGGTATAAGTCCAGACCCTGGCTTGAATACTCCAACAAAGATGCATGCTTTTGTTTTCCCTGTCGTGTTTTAGTAGTCCCGCAGCTAACGATAAGGATAATGTGTTCGTCACAAACTGTAAAATGGCGCTCGAACGCGACAGGGGTCTACACAAGCATGCATCAAGTCAGGGTCATTTGCAAGCTAGCTGCATGCTACTTCAGCTTTTGGCGGGTATGTTTATTACTATGTGCTGTCCCTTTCAAATAAATTAAATAAATCCTACATACTGCGTCTTTAAATATAATGTTTCAAAATATAAAACTTAAATTTTCCAGCGCTCGTTACATTTCTGTATACGACTATATACAGTATGGCTGCCGGCGTTGTTGTTCGTTTCCGTATCAGTAACCAAACCCTCGTGTACGCATGCGGGTTGTTTCAAATGTAAACCGTGTAAACACCGGTATCGGATATAGGTTACTTTTAAGAGTAGATGTAAACGGGCGGTCAAAAAATCGGATGTAGGCAAAAAAAATCGGAACTGGCCATCAAGGCCTGCCGTGTAAACGTAGCCTTAAGCTAGTAGGCTGATTAGAATACATACTGAATCAAGTGTGCATCTCTTCTGTATAACATGATCACCTTTATGAAACATAATAATTTAAATTTTTTTACAGTCTTTCATCTCCACCCCTTCCATCTGCACGAGCCTCAGCCCACCCCCTTCCATCTCCTGCCTAACCACCTGGAAGAGGCAGAAAAGGCCATGGAGCAGACTATGGAGTGAGGGGCTGGACAAAGTTCACTGGCAGAGCCATGGGAAAGCTGCTGAATCCCAGAGCCCGACGGATGGTCGTTCCATCCGTGGAGCCCAGAGCCATGTGGCCGGTTGGTGGTGGTCAAGATGAGCAACTTGTCATTCGCTAACGTCTACCGGATGCTTGTACAGGAGGTGAATGGAGACGAAGGAATCCTTTTGACATTTGAGACATTTGATCCAGGTGGGACACTGCCTTAGGGGACCAGGAGATTGTGGCTCTCCTGGTCGCCGCTGGACATGTGCCACTCAGCCCTCCCGAGGTCAAAGCTGAAGAGGAGAGCGTGTGGCATCACAAGGGGCAGGACGAGGAAATGGCGGCCTGCCTCTTCAAATCTTGGGAGCCGTATACGACTATACAGTATGGCTGCCGGCGTTGTTGTTCGTTTCCGTATCGGTAACCAAACCCTCGTGTACGCATGCGGGTTGTTTCAAATGTAAACCGTGTAAACACAGGTATCGGATATAGGTTACTTTTAAGAGTAGATGTAAACGGGCGGTCAAAAAATCGGATGTAGGCAAAATATCGGAACTGGCCATCAAGGCCTGCCGTGTAAACGTAGCCTTAAGCTAGTAGGCTGATTAGAATACATACTGAATCAAGTGTGCATCTCTTCTGTATAACATGATCACCTTTATGAAACATAATAATAATTTAAATTTTTTTACAGGCATTCATCTCCACCCCTTCCATCTGCACGAGCCTCAGCCCACCCCCTTTCATCTCCTGCCTAACCACCTGGAAGAGGCAGAAAAGGCCATGGAGCAGACTATGGAGTGAGGGGCTGGACAAAGTTTTTTTTTTTTTTTTTTTTTTTTTTTTTGTTTCTGATTTTATCCCATTTTCTCCCAATTTGGTAGCCAATTAGACCCGCTATTTTTACGCCAATCCCCCCCTAGTAATGTGAGTTCGCTGCCGTAGTCCTGCGACCGGTAGTGACGCCTCTTACGAGACGGCGCCCGTCGACCGCAACCCGGTAGTACAGGGTCACTCTTATACGCAGCGAACGTCACGTCGGCTCCCCTCCCCCCTCCCTGGGGCGGACAGCCAATCGCCGCCCCCTGGTGGCACTCCCGGCCAGAGCCGACACTTGGCGAGACGGGGAATTGAACCCCGGTCTCCGTGGCCAGCGTCGGACGTTGTAACCACTGGACCACGCGGGAGGCCCGGGGCTGGACAAAGTTCACTGGCAGAGCCATGGGAAAGCTGCTGAATCCCAGAGCCCGAGGGATGGTCGTTCCATCCGTGGAGCCCAGAGCCATGTGGCCGGTTGGTGGTGGTCAAGGTGAGCAACTTGTCATTCGCTAACGTCTACCGGATGCTTGTACAGGAGGTGAATGGGGACGAAGGAAACCTTTTGACATTTGAGACATTTGATCCAGGTGGGACACTGTCTGAGGGGACCAGGAGATTGTGGCTCTCCTGGTCGCCGCTGGACATGTGCCGCTCAGCCCTCCCGAGGTCAAAGCTGAGGAGCAGAGCGTGTGGCATCACAAGGGGCAGGACGAGGAAATGGCGGCCTGCCTCTTCAAATCTTGGGAGCCACTGAATAGGAATAAAACGACATTTCCCAGCAGCCCGCTGGGGCTTTTGGGACTATGGACTGGTGAATTCCCCCTAAGACCCCACCCTTTTTTGTGTTTTGTAAATATTCATCTAATAAAGTGTTGTTTTGTTTGTAATCCTGCCTCTGGGTTATTTAACTTGTCTACGCCCTCTGCAAGGTCAGTGAGTGTCGCCCAACCCCTAGGGACACCACAATACACACACACCCACACACAAACAAACGCAGGCACACAAATACAGCCTCACGCACAAATACATACACACACTTGTTCTTAACAGTTCCCAACGTCCTCCCAACCATTAAAAAATCTGAATCAACATGCCATACCAGCTGCGAGCAACAAAAGTAAAAAGTGATCATTAAGCTTCGAGATGTATGACTCATTCATACCTCTATTTATAGTAGTGTACTGCACATATGTTACTGTGTGCTAAAAAGCATGGACTATTAACAATATTGCTCATATAATAGTATAGCTCACTACACACGTTACCTGAACTTAAATGTAATTTAAGTAATGGTAATTGTAATTGACTAATGTAATTTAAATGGTATTAACCATACGCAACAGGTAAAGTATAATAGCATACATCACCTATGTATATAAGAATATGGGACATATTACAGCATAGAGTGGAATGTGCGCGCACACACACACTTGCACAAACACAAAACTCACATTCACAGTCAAAAACTGGTTTGCCAGTTTCCGACTTCCCAATCGTTAAATATAAGATTCTGAAGCAACACACCACACCAGCTGCCAGAAAATAGGGAAAAGTTATGATTAAGCTTTAAGGTTTATGATGAATTCATATCTCTTGATACTACTGTAGAATACTGCACATATGCTACCAAGGATAGCATATGTGTTAACAATGGGCCTGTGTTTCCCTCATCCTGTTGTCACACCTCACCACCTCAAACCTGCACCTGCCAGCTCTGCCTCCCCCTGTCTCTCTCCCTAATCCCCCTTTCCCCAACCTCTCTCCCCTCCCTGCTTCCTCCTCAAATTCATATTCATTACTTTGTCCTTTGCAGAAGACCCAGACAGAGGTGTTGTCTCGTTTCGTCTCCAAACCCTATGACTACAGAATTCTCTTACAAATCATCAAATATCTCATACTAGCACACATGACACAAGATGAGGCATGTCATTGGTCATAGGTCCTGAGGAAAATGTCCTTCATTTGCCGAAGGATTTTTAAGGGATGCCTTACTGAGGTAGAAAAACAAAAACAATAACAAGTTGAACACCATTCTGAATCATCTGGTGGCATTACGGCGCATTATTGAAGAATATTGAAGAAGATTTGTGTGGAAGACATACAGGGCCAGATTTACTAAATGATTGCCACTACTTTTCGAACGCAAAAGCATTCACTACAAGGCCGCAATATCCATGTCAGATTTACTAAGTGGTCGCAAGGGGTAAAATCGCTATTTCTTTCCTCGAATAGCGAATGAGGGCATTTCATTGATTTGATTACGTAATTGGAACCAGTCATAGTAAATTGGTCGTTACGTAATGTGTCTCTATTTGCGACCGAGAAATAGCTGCAAGAGAATAGTGACCGTCTTTGCGCTGCGACTGTCTTAGTAAATCTGGCCCACAGTTCCTGTGTGCTCGAAATACTGTGGATCTCAACAAGCCTCCCGCCCCTTCTTCCCTCAGACACACCCCTGTCTTCTCACACGCTACAAACCTCAGAGCATGACTGCAGTACCGGCACTGATGGCTCGGGGGCGCTCTGGAGGTATTCTGAGAAACAGGCAAGCGAGAGATTCTCTGGTTACTTTTGTTAGCTGCGGCCCGTTAGCACTGAGGCAAGTTTTACAACACAGAGTACGTAAAAGGCAGGCGCTAATGACAGAATTGATTAACTTTTTTGAAAGTACAATCCATAGATTCCATGATATTCCCAACACCTCAATCAATGTAGGGTTATAACTAATTGAAGGGGGCACTCCAATGATTTTAAGTACAGTATTAGTATCGTATTTGCTTCCCTGGTCTACTCTCAAGCTGCTCTCTGACATTTCACTTCACTTACTTCCTCAAATGAGCATGCAAGTGGACGCCCCCTTTTAGCCTTAAGACAAAGACACACAGAGCACCTGAAACCGGACTCTGTGATTGAAGCCATGCTGGATGCTGTTCCAAACGATGGGACAAATTATTCCTGTTCAGCAGCAGATGAAACGCTTCAGCAACACTGAGCCTCTCGATTTATGAAGAAAAAAAAACTCAACAATGTTCTAAGCCAGCCTGCTTGTTTCATATAACTTGTAGAAATACAGCTTGACCTGTATGATGCTTTTGACACATACAATCCTGGCAATAAAATGCACAATGACAGTTATCTGTTGTACCACAGTGAACTGTTGAGAAGTACTCCACTCCAGAAAGAGGGACCAAGATCAGACAGACGGACAGACAGAGACACTGACCTTTATGACCTTTGCAGAGGCAGGTTCCCATGGTGAAGAGGCGGTGCCTGGGTGGGGTAGGAGTCGGGTGGGGAGGGAGGGGGCAGTGGCAATTACCTGTTCACCATGCTGTTTGAAAGTGGGAGCGAGAGCGAGGGAGCAAGGGAAAGAGAGAGAGGGCGTGAGGGAGAGAGGGAGAGAGTGGAGAGGAAGAGGGCTGGTTTCTGTAGCTAGCGATCCCTTCTGTACGCGCATGGACTTTGCTTGTGAAGTCTGAGTTTGAGAAATGGAGAGAGAGAGAGAGGAGGGAGAGAGGGAGGGGGGAGACTTGGTACAATGTAGACAAACACATCCACTGGCTTCTCCTCCTCCCTCTCTGCTCCTCTCCTCCCCTCCCCTTGGAGATGTGCACCCTTTGGAGGCTGGAAGGCTTTGAAGCCCTTTTATCAGACCCATGCTTGATAGACTTTATATCAGCAAGTGCCCAAAACGTGTACCCACTTTTATGCACGCACACACACACACACACACTGCCTCTTTCTCTTACAGAAACACACACACACACACACACATTAACACACACTCTCACAGAAATGAACACTCACACAAACATTCATGTGTATTCTTATGTGGCTGGGAAATCGTGAGATGTTAGCAACCAAGGTGATGGGGAGCCATGGAGAGGCGTGGGAGGTGTCGTTGTGGTTGTTGTTTGGGTCACTGGGATGTAATAGCTTTAAAATGACTCTCACAGTGACCCTGTCAGCAAGGGCCAATGTATGATGTATTTCATTATCATTATCGAATCATCAAAATAATCATAATTTTCCTTCCACGTTTATGTCTGTGCGGTTGAAGTTGGTTTTGCGCACGCGTGTGTGTGTGCGTGCGTGTGTGTGTGATGGAGGAGACAATATTACAAATATGAATTCCTCGTACAATGTGCATCACATAGCTTCACTCTTCATTTTGAGCCTATTGCCTCTATTCCATTGTATGTTTGTGGTGACTCAGCAACAACTCCTCACTGCCTCCCAGTGCCTCTAAATGGCACTGCAGGCACAATCCTGCTCTGTTTATCTGTAGCACGCAATGCTTGTTGTAAATCTTCAACTGTCCCCAGGTTGGCAGACAGCATGGATATGCCCTCTACAGTCTGAATTGGAAAAATGTTAAGGTTGCCACATAACAACTAATCCCAACAATCTAAATGTGTCTCACACCTTTTGTTTGGCGTTTTTGTGGTTTCAAACAGCCTGGCCAACAAAGATTAAAAATTGCAGTTAAAAACATATTTATTGGTCTGAACATGTATTTTACATTCAAGTTAGCCTGGACCAATTTTCTTTTAACAAATAATGGAATTGTTTATCTGGTCGCAGGTATGCGCCATCGAGAGAGTGTCTGAGTGTTTCTGTCTGGACGTGTATGTGTGAGCCTTTGTATTTGTACGTGTGTGTGTGTGTGTGTGTGTGTGTGTGTGTGTGTGTATAAAACATAGTTTCAAAAGCTCATTCTGTTTGTCTTTGTTTCACAAAACAAAGTCAAAGGAGATGATTCAGGCATTGTGATCCTTGTCCAAGCACTGCACACAGGTGTATGTTCACGCCCAGGTTGGCATGCCTCTCTCAATATGTACAGTTTTTCAGCACGAATGGCAACAGCATATACACCGCGAAAGAGACGCAGACAGAGTGAATGGGAAAGACCACATCGCATTGACATCATCCATGGAGCCATCTGAGTCGTCCTGGCTGGGGGGATTCCTGTTCCCATGACAACAGCATGCTCCACTTCCACAATCTTCTTCGCCAACCTGTTGAGGAGACTGGGAAGGGTGATTGGAAATAAAATCAGTTGTAAGGGTTCCCCCTCTTGGTTTACCTCAGATAAGACCTCCATTGCTAGGAGAAAAGCACAATTGGTCTAATTTCAGTTTTAGAGCACAATATCGATTATTTTGTTTCAGAATGTTACAGAATAAATGCATCATTTTAATGAGCTAAAATGAAAGAGGCGTAGATAATTAAAGTGATTTCTAATCCTCTGGACACAGAGAACTCCATTAGCAGCACTGGATAAGGGGCATCGTGTATTCCCAGAGCGATTACTTATTACACGTCTGATAGAATATCTATGGAAAACACCCGACCTCTGGTGGCTTTCATGTGCAATTACAGGCTTTCCCCGTCCCCGCTCTCTTTTTTTCCGTCATCAGTCTTATCGCAGCCCTCAAACGGTCTTTACACAAAAGAACTTGTGACCAAAGCATTTTCAATTCAAATCAAATGTGGTTAAAACAAAACCAACCTTTACGAGTGTGAGCTGCCTATCATGGTCGCGGTTCGAAGCACAACCGTACCAGACCGGCCCTGGTGGGGAGCCCCAGTCGGGGGCGGCATTTGCTTGTCCGCTACAGGGGAAGGGGGAGCCGGCACAAATTAGCCGAGAAGCGCGTAAGGGTGACTCCAGAACGTGGGTGGGCGAATTCCCTCTAGAGACGAGCGGCGAGCTCGTGTGGGGAGGGCAAATCAAAATAAATAGAGGGAGAAAAACGGGAAGAAAATCAGAAACGAGTTTCGATTTTTAAAGAAATCCAGTCAACAATGGATACTTTTTGTATATTTTAGAGTTCAAGTTCAAGTTCAAGTTGTATTTGTCATATGTATCGGTACACAGTACAATGAAATTATCTAAAAACGTAAAAAAAGAGGGGGAATGCAAAAGTGACGTAGTGCAATGAAGCTTCAAGTGTAGGCACGTGTCTCTAATCCGTGCAGTCTGCAAGACTATGGGGGAGAGGGGAGATCAGGATGAGAACAGTTTAGGAGCCTGATGGCTGTGGGGTAGAAAGTGTCTCTGAATCTGGTGGTCCAGGTCTTTATACTCCTGTATGGTTTCCCTGATGGCAGGAGCGTGAGCCAGGGGCGTGTTTAGGGGGTGGCCTAGGGTGGCACGTGCCACCCCTGGAATCTGATTGGCCACCCCAGGTGCCACCCTACACCCCCGGTCAGTGCCCCACTTGGGCCACCCCAGTCAAAACAGTCTGGAAACGCCACTGGCGTGAGCAGTCCTTGGTTAGGGTGTGTGGGGTCATGGATGATGCTGTTGGCCCTCCTGATGACGCGCTGAGTCACCTTCACCACCCGCTGGAGGGACTTGCGGTCCGAGGCAGTGCAGACCGTGTGACAGTATGTGAGGATGCTCTGCACTGTGCACCTGTAAACGCTTGTTAACATCTTGGGTGGCATGCCAGTCTCTGACCAGGTGGTGGTGTTGTGTGACCATGACATGTCCTCAGTGAGGGGGACTCTGAAGCTCTTCACCCGTTCTACTTCCGCCCCGTTGATGTAGCCTGGGGGGTGCAGCCTGCTCTGCTTCGTGAAGTCTATGACGTAACAGCTCCTTGGTTTTGACCACATTAAGTGACCACACTGCTAGGAATGCCCTGCATGCTGACTCCTCATTGTTCGCAATCAGACCAATGACTGTTGCGCAAATTTGACAATGATGTTGTTGTCGTGTCTGGCCGCACAGTCGTACGTGTACAGGGGGCCCTGGGGGGCGCTGGTGTCCATAACCAAGGTACAGTATTATACTCACATCATACAGTATTATGTGTGAGATACTGTACCCAAAATGACATTTGAGTATGCATATTTTAGTCGTGTAACAGAGCAGAAGAGATTGATATGTTCTGAGTTTTTTTTGTTTTAGGCAGTTCTGGGCAATAGTTTTATCTGCTTACGGGCTATCAATACGCATGTAACACATCGGTCCCAAAAAAGAGAAAAAAAAGTCTGTGTCAGGTTTGGCACCAAAAAAATAGTTTAGTTATTAAAATGGATCGCGCTTGTTTGAAATGTATTACAATGTGGATTTTCAGGGCCTCTTCAGTTTGGCATGACAGGCCCTACCTCTCTAGTTCAATTGTGAAGCATCCAAATGATCAGATGGTTGTTAATCGCTCAGTTTCTTCCAGCCTAATTATACACGCAGCTGATGACAGAAGTGTGGCACAGCTCTGGAGAGTTCCCACAATGAGAGCGATGGATCTCCAGTGCACTGCACGTGTGCATGAGCAGGGATCATCCCGAGCCCTCAACACCAAGGAGGGATCATCCCGAGCCCTCAACACCAAGGAGGGATCATCCCGAGCCCTCAACACCAAGGAGGCATCCAATCCATATTTTCACTATTTCACCCGGTTTGGAATTCGGCACCAAAACGTTGGTCAAATTCCCAATTTCACGGCTGCACATTCCAAATCAAAAGCCAAGAACAAAACTGAATGTGGATTCACTTGTCTTATTTACCATAACCCAAATAATCCTTGTTCATTGCCATTCATTGGCTTTTTCACTTTTTGTAGTGAATTTGTCTTTCCTGGTTCACTGTGGCCGGCAACAGCTAAGATACAACCAGCCATGGGGCTCACATTAGCTTATGCAAAACCTACATCAGCGGCACGCACGTACGCTTCGGGATTGGCCAAGTGAAACCCGGGCGTTCATTCATTCATTCATTCATTATCTAACCTGCTTACTCCTGGTCAGGGTCAAGGGGGGGGCTGGAGCCTATCCCAGCATGCATTGGGGCGAGAGGCAGGAATACACCCTGGACAGGTCGCCAATCCATCGCAGGGCACACATAGCATTCACTCACACACTCATACCTACGGAGCAATTTAGACTCTCCAATTAGCCTAACGTGCATGTCTTTGGACTGTGGGAGGAAACCGGAGTACCCGGAGGAAACCCACGCGGACACGGGGAGAACATGCAAACTCCACACAGAAAGGCCCCCGGCCGGGATTTCGAACCCGGGACCTTCTCGCTGTGCGGCGACAGTGCTATCCACTGCACCACCACCGTGCTGCACCCAGGCATTCATCTGAAACCGAAGACCGTAAAAAAATGGAGGTATTCGGACGAAACCAAACCCTGGGTAAAGAGCCTCCTGAGAAAAGGGTAATACGCTGCAGGTGAGCGATGGATATTCAGGTGACGTGTCACCGCCTCTAATGGAGGGTTACGATGTGCTCAGCGCATTCCGGGAGGGAGAGAGAGGGTGCCGCTGGGCGCAGGTCTGCAGTTTGCTGCTTCCAGAGTTTCCATGACCCTGTTGACACTGTGACAGAGGAAGGAATCCGCCCGGAGGGTGGGACTGATTTACCGTCTCCCGGCCGACACCTGTCATTATCAGAGGAAGCCGTGCGTGTTTATTTGTGTGTGTGTGTGTGTGTGTGTGTGTGTGTGTGTGTGTGTGTGTGTGTGCATTCCGCTCTGTCTTTTACTGCAGCTGGGCTGTTTTCCACTCGCCCCTGTCCCGCCCGCCAGTGCTCCTGCCGACACCCGCCCCCCACCTTCCGGGGCTTCTCGCTCGGTGGCGAACCCCAGCCGACCTCTTGCCGGCGCTGTGGGAATCCCCCCCTCCCCGCTCTCCCTCCGGGCTAACGACGGGCACCGTGATCCCCTCAGCGGCTCTTTTAAGGTACTCTCACACCAGGTCTGAAGCAAAGCCAGAGGAGCTAGTTCCTTTTGCATCGTCACAGTGGGGGGAGGACAGACAGCGCTGAACATGGCGAGCGTGAGATCAGTGTGCTCAAACTGGTTCATCGGCCCACATCCCACGCGAGGCCCAGCCCAGGCCAGCTCGGTGCGTCGAGCGCTTTGCGGAGCGAAACGCACTTCATTCACCCGAATCTCTGACGCAAGGGGTCCGGAAGCAATCAAAGATGAGCTGGCAATTTTAATAGCAATAACCTATAATCACTCTTGACACTTAGGGCCCGGCCTAAAAGCAGAGTCCCACCGATGTTCTCGCCCTCAGCTTGTGAATAATGTGTAAGTGTAACAGAAAGAGGACAGAACCTAACTCTACAGCGGGCTTATGTCAGCGGGGAAAACCTTCCTTCTGTAACGTGGGTACGAGAAATGTGCAGACTGACCCCAAGCGACAGAGAGACTCCCCATGACTCTGTCCTGGGGGAGGGGGGGGGGTTACATTTACATTGACATTTTAGGCATTTAGCAGACGCTCTTATCCAGAGCGACTGACACAGTTTACATTTCTTTACATACAATCCATTTATACAGCTGGATATTTTACTGAAGCAATTCAGGTTAAGTACCTTTTAGCTCAAGGGTACAACGGCAGTGCTCCACCTGGGAATTGAACCTGCAACCTCTGAGTTACAAACCCAGCTTCCTAGCCATTACACTACACTGCCAGCCACTGTGATGGTGATGACCACTACCGACATTGCATAGCCCAGCAGGCTTTTCCCTTCCCACATATCTTTTAGTGACTTCCTCTCAAAGAACAGGGCAGACTGTTCAAAGGACTTCGATTAAGACGGTACGCAAATGAAGTGGTCACGTTTTTGGGGCGTGGTCGTCTGGATGGTGGCCTTGTGGGCCTGGGCCAGTGGGTGCCCCTGTGGTTACGTGTGGATGAAGTGTGAGGGCCAAACTGGTTTTGCAACACAAGGGCTATTTGCATTCCACCACAGCAGTAAAAGAAAGATGACAGACGGCCGTTGCGTTTTCCAGAAACTGCTTGGCAGGTCTGAGTCACTGAAGCAGGATTAAACCTGGAGCAGAAGGAGAGGCTTGGGAAAAGGCCCCTCCCTCAGTGAGTAAGCCTCTCGGTGCAGTAAAGAACAATATTTTGCCCTTTATGTTTGTTGAGAGAGTAGCCAGTATGAGCCCTTGTTGCAGCATGCACAAGTTCTTTGTTAAGTGCTGTTGCCAAAGACAGAACATTAGGGAAAGTCAGGGAAGTTTTTAAATAATGCCTGCATTGAAATACTGGAGCGCTGAGCCACACGACATAAAGGATATTTAATCTACTTCCTGACACCTCTTGTGCATCTTCTTTCCACTGAGATACTTTCTGAACTAATAAATATGAAAATATAAAAAAATGTCATATTAATTATTTTTTTTGTGGAATACTTCAAGAAAAAATACTGAGCAAAAAAGAGACACAAAATAAAAAGTTTCAAAATCTTAAGACGAGGCTGAAGTTCTTTTTTGTGTTTTTTTAAACAACTATTTTGCATATACATGCTTGGCCTGTCCCAACATTCCAGTTGCCTGATGCAGCCCATAATTACCTGTATGGCTGTAAATCCCAGCTGCAGATTACAGTTATGGGTTTTCCAGCTCTTTTGTTTGCGGGCTTTAGCCATGCTAAAATATGACCCTCTGTTGTATCAGTTCATGGGCCCACTACTTAAGATCCTAACTGCCCATTTTCTTACCCATATTTGTGCAACAAACCTTATCTAAAATGATTTAATACAAAACCAGTTCTTAAGTCCCAGATTTGGAAATGTTCATGTTATATTGATAATAATGTTTACTTTTTATTTTCAAAACATATATTTTCAAAATATATCTCACACAGGAAGCAGCACCTTGTTTACTGTTTACCTTTCACAATGAGCAGCCAAGCTGTGTGTGTGTGTGTGTGTGTGTGAGTGCGTGAGTGTGTGTGTGTGTGTGTGTGTGTGTGTGTGTGTGTGCCCATCCATGGTTCCCCACCACCAAAGGTGACTTTAATCTGTTCATGTCAGACCCTGTGTGACCACACACCACTCCTGTTCAAACACAATACCTGACCATTCACCACTCCTGTTCAAACACAATACCTGACCATTCACCACTCCTGTCTGCAAGACTCACAGCACCCTATACAAAAGAACCAATTCTCCAAATTCTCCGTCTGATCTCTGATCACTCAGCTCTCTGATCTCTGACACTGGGGGCCTCAACAGGAGATCTGGAGCGACGCGAAGAAGGGCCGCTGTGAGAGATTTATCCACCTCCCAACGACTGTGTCACGGAAATAAATCCAAGTGCAAAAAGATAGCGACAGCCCTGGCCCTGACCCCGTGCAGGTCGCATCAAAGAGTGTAACTCTAGTCATCGCCGTCTTTCCGAGCCGGTTTGAAACCCTGAGTCAGTCCGCAGGAATGTAAAGGAGGGTTTCACAGGAACAAGGTGTAGCCGGTCGGAAAGCCAGGGCCGTAATTATGGCCTGCTCTTTCATTCTTCCTGGAGTTCCGTTGCACAGTTTACACAACACACAGCCTCTGTATGTGATCCCCTGCACCCCACCCTGGCGCGCGCTCTCTCCATTATCTCACACCGCCGCGGATCAGCGGGGAGAACACTGCTGTTGTCACTTTGTGTGATTCCTGTTTATCGGCGTTTGCCACCCAAGACAGGTGGAGGGACGCTGGTGCAAAAAGGGTCATCTTTCGTCTTCTCCGTCCTTCTCCGGCGTCAAGCGTCTCTCAAGAGGCAGGGTGGAAGCAGAGATTAAAGTACTGAATGCCCCTCTTTCATTCCTCTCTCCCTCTCTCTCTCCCTCTTCTCTGTCCTTTTGGCCACTGTCTGTTTCTCTCTTGTACCCTCTCTCTTTCTCTGTCTCCCTTTTTTCTCTTTTTATTTGTACTTTCTGTCCCTCTCGTTGTCAGAACTAGTTTTATTACTCCGCTGGAAGGAGACTGTTGGCAGGAATCCGCAGTTCTTCTTCTCTTAACTTCATCCATCTCTATACAGTTTACATATTTCTATCCCCATAAATACTGCTACCAATAACAATAAAGCTATTAAACCGCCAACTATAGCCCAGGAGGGAAATACAAGACATAAAACTACGTGGGCTGTTGCTGTATCGAACATTTAAATTCCCCAATGAGAAGGACAGAGAGTTTACAGATGGTGTGTGAAATGATGCGTGCCAACATGGGGTCCTGTCCCAAATGCCCTGCCAATGACACAGCTGCCTGGCAAATAGCTGCATTGTATCTATTCCCAAAGTGTAGACATTGCAATTCCAATAAATATGATCTGTCAACCGAATGAACGTGGTTTAAAAAAAACTCAAACATTTTTGATGCAGTATTAGCTACTTGCTAAATATTTAAGCCCTCAATGAAATTCAGTCAACAGAATTCAATTTATTTTTTAAATATCCCCCCTGGGTGAGAGATGACACAGAATAACTACCAAAGTGAATCGGTTTCAGTAGCTCAATAGTTTTGGTCAGACTTCAGAGGGCTGTAAACCTCATTAAGGGGCTGTGGTGCCTGGATATATGAGGAAGTGCTGATAATTCTGACATCAAAGTCAATGGTGTAATCACCCCTCCCCCACCCCTCCCCCACTCATTATTTCCCTGGCAACATATGAAAGCGATGGAGAGGATTGCGCAGCACACACTGCCCTGCACGCACACACACACAACCACGCGGGCGTAAAGGACGGCAAAGAAACCGGTGTGTAAATGACATCACCTGCTTCACTAATGACTTTGTGAGAATGTGTGTTGCGATTTCCACATCTCTCCAGTTACCAATCTGAGACAAGGTGTGAGGGCCAAAACAGGAGAGGGGAAGGGGTGGGGGGGGCGTGGTAACAGTGAAGGACATCAAAGCTCTATAAATAAGTGCTTTGAAGAAAATTAGACAGAGGAGGAGAAAAGTTGAAGCCACTCACCAGTAAATTGTGGAACAAGGACAGAAGTTGTGTGGCACAGTGGTTTGGGAACTTGCAACCAAAAGGTTGCAGGTTCATATCCTAGGTGGGGCACTGCTGTTGTAGCCTTGAGGAAATGTACTTAATCTTAATACCCACCTGTATAAATGAGCACTATGTAAAGACTAAGCTACGTAATCTGCCCTGTAAATGGGTGCCTGTCAAGCAAGTGAATGAATTATGTGTCAGCCTAAATCCTCAGAATCACAGGTCCATTATGACGCATTCATAATAACATAATGAAAGCCATTGTGACGACAACAACAAAAAAATAATAATCTAAAAAAGATTTCACTGGCAGCAGAGATATTTGCTTGGAAAAATTCAAGAGGATCTTGGATCAAAGTTCAAGAGGAAGTCCAACAGAGAGTTCGTTGTCCCCCACATGGGCCACCCAAAGGTTCCCAGCACTGTTGACTTAGGCTGGACACTGTGGTCTCCCATTTCCATCCCTTTTGTAGAAACAACTCACTAAAAAAAAAAGAGTGGCTACGAAGTGGGCGTTTGAAAACGTTGTTATTGCAACTCTGAAATGTTCCTTTTGGCTGACGAGAAACGCTCCTGAGCTGTACTGGATTTTGTTCCTGTAAGTGTTGTGGGTCGAAAAGAAAAGTTAGAGCATGTGTTCCACATTTTTGCTTGGCTATTAGTGATTATACTTCTTGTAGTACATCTTCAGGGGGGATGCAAGCTACAATCGCTTGCCAGTCCGAATGTTCAGCAAACACTGACTAGATTGATAAGTTACGACTGGAATAAGATTGCCTCTCGGGTGGCTCGTCCAGCTAAAGCTCTATTGCGTGGTGTAGTGATGCACCAGATAGACAGACTTGAATCCAGTGCTGCATGGGAGGACTGCGGGGTGATGCATAAGTCAAATAAATAATCAAATTCCCTCGGGTCACCGAGGGAGGAAGTTACAGCAACATAGGCAGGCCTACAAGCATGACTGGGCTTTTGAAAAAACACAACCTCGCATAAGTCAACTGGAGTTATTAGACACGATGAGTAAACATCACATGAGTTTCTTTGAGCAAGTATAATAAGTCAATAAGAGTGACAGCGTCGCCCTCTCCTCCCAGAATGCAAATGGGAAAGAAATGAAAACATCAAACCGCCTCTGCACGTTTAACGCTGTCAAGCGTAAAACGTTTCCTCTCGTGTTTATTTTACACTTAAGGTCCATTTCACAGTCATTATGGTTTTGTGGAAGCGGTGTAAACTCCACCGCCCTGAAAGAAATGATAATCTCATCTATTTACTTTAATTCTGTTTTACCAGGTGAACCCCGTGCCCCAGCTCTGCTCACTGTGACCCTCGGAAACCCTCAAAATCCAAGAACAGCGACGGCGTGTTTGTGTTGCGGTCTGCCTCTCGGATGAGAAGTTAAACCGAGGTTCTGTCTCACTCACGTCCTGAAAATGAAAAAGAGAACAAGTGTTCCCAGGTGTCCTTGTGCAATTCCCAGTCTGGGTCTCCTAAATTGTGCGTTGAGATTGAATGTAATCATAATTTTATTTAACTGGCCGGCCCCTTGTTGTTACACCTCGAGTTGACGTGTAGCGATTGTAAAAGGGCTCATTTGTCGTGCAGCTGGATGGCTGGTACACACTGGTGGCAGGTAACGCGTGTAAAAACCCTGACATGTGAAAACAAGCTCGGCAGGCAGTTCGAGTATTATGACTGTCTCATTTTCCTTTCTTCGACAAAACTAGTTTCATAGCTGGTTTTCAACAGATTAATAGTAGTATTGAAAGTTGAACCACAATGGGAATGGGTGACAGCACAGATTTTATAGACTAACCACATGGTCAGCTCCTGTGCTTCCTTCCTTCCTTTCTCTCGCTCTTTCCTAACAGGAGGTTCCAGTTGGTAACAGGAGTTTCCGGTGCTATATCACAAGCTATCATGAAGAGGTGTACGAAAGAATAGAAAGTCCATGGCCACGTATCGTCCTGGGTCACATGGTGGATCAAATCACAGCGTTTCAGCTTTAAGGACAGAGAGACACAACTTTAATTGTTAAGAAGACAGAGCTGACCATCTGGTTAGTCTATAGAATCTGCGGTGGCTCTCAAAGAACCACACTTCTGAATGTTCTAATCACAGAATGTTTGACAATACACCAGGTAATCAGTCAACTCTCCATCTGAGTTTTCTCTTTCTGGATCTGGAGTGGTGTCACACAATATTGGGCTACTTGGTATCTTGAGAAACATATAAAAGTAAAGTACTGAGAGAAATGTGTTTTGGGGTGGGGGTGGTGTTTAATCAGTCTCAGAAAGAGTTCAACTTGGAAGATGTGGTTCTCATTAACTGTATAACATTATTGTTTTTCAAAACTATATGTGGTTCTCTATAACTGTAATTTAATTACAAGCCCTGCAATTTCAATTCTCTTTCTAAAGATTTGTCAAATTGTGTTTATCTGGGCTATGTTTTGTATAATTTATTCCTCTCCTTTCTTTAATTTTATTTAGGTTTTTGGAAAAGCGGGTATCAAAATAAATATTTTACAAACAGCAATAATATTTACACTTGGGTAGCCTATAATTCTTTAACCAATTTAAAAATATATAACTTTCAAAGTGCTGGAAAACAGTATTTATGCTTAGATCACTTTTGAAGTACTTTGCTCTGTTTATGGTTGTCCTTTTCTCCTGCAGAATGTGAAATCAAACTTTAACTGTGCTTTGTAATCCACATGACATCTCTATCCATTCATATTATCATCATTCTTTTCATATGCATTTGTGTTTTATTGAACTTGGTTTTATTCCCTTGTACCAATTAAGATTTTGTACACTAGATGTGAAACGTAAACAGACCTTTGAGTGAACCCTCAAATTGTGTTTTTATTGTAAAAGCAACATATTGAGGCGTAGGACCTCTCACACGGAGTATTGGATTTGTACTTGTGAATTACCCCGTCTTTTAGTGCAAACACGTAGGGGCTGTGAAATAGCGAGGAGAGGGAGCAGACTAGGGGAATGAGAGAGTGGAAACACAAAAGGGAGAGAGAGAGAGAGAGAGAGAGAGAGAGAGAGAGAGAGAAAGAGAGAGAGAGAGAGAGAGAAAGAGAGAGAGAGAGAGACCAATATAGGCACAAATTGGAGGATGCACGTCTGGTCAGGAACCCATCTCTAAAATTAGCATGAATGTAAATTCCAACGGTTGCTGGCTTTTATATCGTGAATAAAATAAGAACGATGAGAAAGGGGAAAAGAAAGGAGGAAGAGGGGAAGAGAGAATGAGGAACAGTGGCATGATTGTTTTTGCACAAGAAGGATGGAGGAGGAGATCTGGAGAGAGGGACCCGCAGACCCCACAGAGAAAACACAACCATGTGTAAAATCACGTCACTGTGGTCACAGGCCTCCTGAGCTGATCGTCTCACACACACACACGCGCACGTGCACACACACACAGACACGCTCACGCACGCACACTCACACACGCTCACACACGCTCACACACACACACGCTCACGCACGCACACACACACACACGCCTCCTGAGCTGATCGTCTCACACACACACACGCGCACGTGCATACACACACAGACACGCTCACGCACGCACACTCACACACGCTCACATGCGCGCGCACACACACACACGCTCACGCACGCACTCACACACGCTCACGCACGCACTCACACACACACGCCTCCTGAGCTGATCGTCTCACACACAGACACGCTCACGCACGCACACACACGCACACACACACACACGCCTCCTGAGCTGATCGTCTCACACACAGACACGCTCACGCACACACACACACACACGCCTCCTGATCGTCTCACGCACAGACACGCTCACGCACGCACTCACACACACACATGTATGCACACACACATGCTCACACGCACGCATACATACGCGCACGTGCATACACACACACACACGCAAGCACAAACACACAGGCACGCACACACACACGCACGCCCATAATGAATTAAAATAATTAAACCAATTTTGAGGTTTTCAAAAAATCATAACCATATTTAACCACAACGATGATGGTTCAAACTTGTGCAATGTTTCATTCAGCTTATTTACAAATTGCTGTTGCTCTGCATTGTAACACAACACTCTCATGCACCAGTGTTGGATAGGCATTGAAGTAATTGAAGTCTCTCTATCTTGAGTTTAGGCTTTTGACTTGAATTGCACTACTTTATCATGCAAGCCATATCAAGTTGTTCAAACCTGTATTTTTTTAATGTTAAATTTATAATCCTATTTTTAAAATTCCAAGTAAACCATGATAAATTCAATAAAAAAAACAAAGACAACAAAACAAAATACCTATGAATATGTAGACACGTGTCAAAAAACAAGAACGCAGAAACACAATATTTGCACCGGCCCACACATAGATACACATACAGGTTTACAAATATACAAGCACACAGACAAACCAACATATGGTGCACAGTGCCACACAAAGATGTGCCCATTTCCAAAATGGGCATACAGTAGGTAGGTTTGCACACGGCCGAGCACACACCCTCCGATGCCCAAATGCGGTAGTGAACTCAAAATAGAAAGAATAGCCTGGTGAAGCACATGGCACTTTTAAACATTCCCTCTGTGAATTCACTCCTTGCAGTTTACAAGAAATGTCCATTTGGTTTACTTCTACTTTTGCCCTTGTTTCCATTAGGCCCCACAAGAAAGAAAGTATTCAATAAAAACAGTGCATCGAGCGGTATGAAAACTACAAAGCGTACGTGGGGCACTGTTCTAAGGGCACTGTGGACGCTCTGCGTTTTTCCGCAGACCCAGGGCTATTTAGAGAAATTCCATTTCCTCCCAATGAAGCTGCATTTATCCCCGAGTAAACTAGCTGACATAAATTAAAAAGTGGGGTAAGCCAGCCCAAGACTCAACTCCCTACTCTCAGCTCTCAAGAAATACAGACCTGGCTGCATTAAAGAGATTTGTTGGTTTCATCCTGTTTTTAAATAAATATGATCATGGGCTTATTCTCTCAGTTTACCACTTTGATTTATTCATTAGGTCAATATTCCTTTATGCGAGTTTGTTCTAATCTTTGAAATGATAAGGATATAATTACCGGCAGTGGTACCTTCCTTATTCAACTTAAATCCTGAATGTAAACATCAAAGCCAACATCGTATGCAACATGTAATTCTTTCAATTGAGTTCCATTAAATTGAGATTAGAAAGTGTACAGCCAGGACAGATCCACAAACATTTGCCATTGTGGCAACTATATACATTTCATTCTCCTGTAATGGGTTTGATTAGAAAAGTTGTAATACTCTACTTAAAGTGAAGTACTGTGCTTAAATGATGAAACTATGAAAACTAAAGTTCGAGTAGCAGTCTGTGGGGCACATACCTTTGCCAGCCTTAGTGTGGAAACCCTAAAACTGAATTTCTTCCTTGTTACAAAAGCCAATAAAATCCTTCTATAACACTTTATATAATATTATCCAGTTCACAGACAGACAGACAGACAGACAGACAGACGTGGGAGTGACTACACAACGTCTGTTCCACTTACCACCGGCGGAGGTAAATATGTGTTGGAGGGGGGCAGAAATCCAAAGAAAATTAGAACAAAGGCTACAGAAAAGATTTTATTGGAACAGGAAAATAAATTTCATTACAAACAAGTCCCAACTGGTGTTTTTTTAAACAATAAATAAAAAAGTGAAATAAATATTAAATAAAATTAACACGAAAACAAAATGGGCAATTTACAGTTTGTAATATTCTATTTTTACATAAGGAAGGAGCAACCACACCATCCTCTCAGAAACATTACATCTTATCAAATAATACAACTGCACAATGTGCAGAAGGCAGCCATTAGTGTATTTTTTGGGGAGAATCTTTCATGGGAATGAACAAAGAAACCCTCAACTTTAATGTCCTTTGGTTCATCAGGGGGAAAAAACAGGCTCAACAGAAAGAAAAATCGTTTCTCCCTGGCAGAGGGCATTCAGACTATGACTGCAGACCTGGGGAAAAAACAACCAATCCAAATCCACTGCTTCTAGTCCTGAAAGCTTATAGCCATTCCCTCAAGCTGACAAATGTTGGGTGAATGTCGGCCATTTTGTCACTCGGATGTCATTTCTCACCTCCGGGTAGGTTGCCGGACACCTTGGGTCTCAGGCGAGCGACGAGGCTTCCTGAGAGGACGAGGGCCAGCGGGGCAAGTGCTTACAGAGCGGCGACAATCTGCCTTCGGGCTGCGGCTGCGTTGCACCATCGCTTCCGCCTTGGCGAACGCGTGCGCGCCAAAGTATCGGAGGGTAGCGCGCGCCTTTTCCCAATCCCACAAACACAGTGCGTGCACTCGTCTTCACACAGCGGGGGAAGGGGCCACAATCGGCCGGCCATGAAAGAGCGCGGTGTGTCTGCCGCCGGCGGTCTCCCGCACCTCTGTCGGCGGGCCTTGGGGGTGGACAGAGAGCAGCGGACAGGGTTTTAGCAGTCCTCTGGGGCTCCTGAACATCCTTCCGACTCACGTGTTGCTGCCTGGCGAGTCACGGTTTGAATCGAACGCCAAATTAAGCGAGCGACGCTTTCAGAAGGCAGCGGAAAAAAAGCTTCGAGAATGCAGCTTTCCCAGTCTAAAAACACAGCGCACACACGGTGAAGTTCCCGCAAGGTATCGGAAATCACGCCACGGGCGTACTCCACTCAGCTGGGCAGCCAATTGGACCAGCCTGTGGCCGTGCGTTTACAATCTTTACTCTTCTTTTGTAAATCATGCACGTGCTAAACATCAGTTTTAATGAGAAGAATAAAACTGCACAAGATAAACTGTACAACTGCTACAAAAAGGTATGTATAGCAAATATATTCAGTTAATGTAAAAAAAAAAGAGAAAAAGTCTGATATATAAAAGCGTTCTCCTTTGTGAGGCATTGAAATGTCCCTTTGTGGTGGGATAAGTGCGCTGGGTCGGCTCGGGGCCTGAATGTGGTCAGAGCCCTGTTCTGGCCGGCTGTGCAGGGCCTCTTCAGTCGGGTGCGCAGTGTCCTCGTCTCTCGGTCCGGTTCAGTGCAGCAGGCCCGGTTCCAGAGAGCCTGGGCCGCCGGGCCGCGGTCACACGCCGAAGACGCTGAGCGTGCTCGTCTGGTCCTTCAGGCCCAGGATGCTGTAGGCGATCCTCTTCAGGTGGCCCGGGAGCCGCACCCCGATGTTCCGGATGTCCCTGCGACACAGAGGCAGTCAGGCTAAGTTACGCCTCGTCTTTAGCTCTACCCTCTACCTAGCATTCAGGCTCTCGAACTTGAAACAAATATCTGCATGCCAAGGGAAAGACAGGAGGGCAGGGGGAGACAGAGAGAGAGAGACAGAGAGAGAGAGAAAAAGAAAGAAAGGCCGTCAGATGTGCAGTTAGACTGCGGGGCGAGCTGAACGATAAAACCGAGTGAGAGAGAGACTATCTTTATAGAATAGAATAGAATATTCTTTATTGCCATGTTACACACAAGGCAAATTTGTCTTTTCACATTTCTCTCCTAAGAGAGGTCTGAGCGCAGGGTCAGCCATAGTACGGCGCCCCTGGAGCAGTTTTAGGGGTTTGGTGCCTTGCTCAAGGGCACCGCGGCAGTGGCCCAAGCAGTGAACTAGCCCCCCTCCGGGTTTCCAGCTCATTTGGCCTTCCTGGGATTCGAACCGGCAACCCACCTCTTGCCAGCCCGTGTCGCTAACCACTGAGCCACTGCCACCCCTTAAGCTATCAAACGGCAACAGCGAGCAAAAAACACACACACGCTCGGGCGCGCGCAGGCATGCGCACACACACACACACGCACGCGCGCGCCATGTGCAGAAGACACCCCGCCACACGGCTCCCAGACCGCGCGGCATCTTTAATTAGGGTCTTAATTGCGTAACGAGCATTCTCCAGCCCCGCCATGAATCTCAGCTGTCTGGCAGGCCGCTCATGCCGGGAGACTTGTAAAGCTCTCTGGGTTGCGGGGAGTGCTTCCATATGACAGTGGACGCAGGACGGAAACGATTAAAAGCGCTACAAAGATGACAAACGCCTCAGATGTTTTCGTTTCACTTTTGGACCCTTTATTGTTTGTTTCCTTATTTCTTTTCGTGCAATTCTTTCCCTCCGACCCCGCCCGGGCCACCCCCTACAAACCGCCTACCGCGATTTACGGCCAATGGCGTATAAGAATGCGTAACGGCGGTGAATGGGCGCTCAGCCAGAGGCAGCTGAGATGCAGAAGAGCTGCTCCTGTATTCCCCTTCACCTCTCCCGCAGGCCCCCCCATCCCCCCGCCACAAACTCAACACTGGGGCAGAGCACTTCCTGCCAGCCTTCATTCACTATTATTCCCTCACTCTGTTCTCCCCCCAGTCGCCCTACCTCTCCTAACACTGTTTTTATATCCCCCCCACTCTAGTCTCCTCCTCCTCCTCCTCCTCCTCCTCCTCCTCCTCCTCTCCACCCAGGGGCTGTGGTAGAGGGGACCCCGTGACCTCCTGGCAGCAGCACATGTGGAGCACAGCCCTGGGCCATGGGGAAGAGGGGGGGGAGGGGGCAAAGGAGAAGAGGTGGCTGGATGGAGGGAGAGTTACAGAGAGGACAGGAGGGAGGGAGGGAGAGAAGACCCAGTGGAGGAAGAAAGACAGAGGACAGTACGGGAAGAAGAGAGGAAGTGAGCTGAAGTGGGAGAGAGAGAGGACAGGGGAGGAAGAAGGGATTGAGAAGGAAGGAGGGAGAGGAGAGATGAGGCAAGAGGGAGAAAGCAGACAAAGGTGAGAGCAATGAGACAGCGTTTTCCACCTCCATCAACAAAACACCAAATGATGGAATTCCTGGTGGAAAATGGTGTTGCATCCCTCCAACAGAGGGTGAGACACTTGTAGAATCTATGTCAAGGCACATTGAAGCTGTTCTGGCGGCTCGTGGTGGCCCAATGCCCTATTGAGACACTTTATGTTGGTGTTTACCTATAAGTAACCAGTGACCTGTAAGTAAAGCCACTGGAAACCTAAGTGGAAAAGCATTACTCTGTTTTGTTTTCTACTGTTTGCTCTAAACAAAATAAATGGAGCTATTAAAACCAGTAGACCCGTACTGTCAGAGTGTGTGACCAAGTTCTGTTTGGGAAACGGCAATGAATGTTTACTTGTGCCAACTTTAGTGCTGACAGAACACGGCCGGGAGTTTCCTGTCGGATTTAATGGAACGTGATGTGAGCAGTAGTGTTTTTTAAGTTGGGGTCACGTTGTGGTGGCCTCTGACTGAATCACATTAACATGGCCGTCTCGTGCGGGGCCTACAGGGCCTTGGCAGCGGCTTCTTGGGAGGAACGGCCCCTGAGTGTACTCACTCGTTCTTCATCTGCAGGACCTGCTCCATGCTGGCGACGCCCGCACGGGCAAAGCTCTCGCTGTACTGGCTCATTTTGATGGACTCCAGCCACTCTGACACCGACCTGAAGGGGGAGCCGTCGGACCCGCTGGTGCTGGGCAGGCGAATGGACACGCTGAGGAGCGGGAGAGCAAGAGCATTCCGTTACACTCTACACGCGCGCGGGAAAACACACGCACACCCCAGCCATCTGCTCCCTCACATCACTGCGCTCACGCAAAGGCACACATGCAAAGGATGCAGGCGTGCGTGCGCGTCACACACGCACACACACACACACACACACACGCGCGCGCGCGCACGCACGCACGCACACACACACACACACACACTCCATCTGTGCTCCAGTTTAACCCTCTCATGGCCAAATCTGCCAGAGAATGCCAGGCACTCCAAGAGCAGAGGTGCCCCGTCCTGGCTCCCCCGTCCCGAAGCCGACGCCTCGAAGGCGAGGCGTGTTTGAATTAGAAACCGGCGAGTCAAACCAAGAGTGCGGAAGTGCAAACAAGCCCCCGGAGCGGCAGCGCTGAGCGCCTGGCCGTGTGACCTCGCCCGCGGCCACGCCCTCGCCCCCTCCGGTCGGTCTGGGCTCTTACCGGGGGTCGAAGTCGGCGATGGTCTTCAGGGACTCCGGGCTCCGCAGCAGCTTGTCCAGCAGGCTGACGATGTCGGGGAAGCGCGGCCGCTTGGAGCGGTCCTGCAGCCAGCACTGCAGCATCAGCTGGTACACGGCCGAGGGGCAGTCCATGGGCGCCGGCAGGCGGAACGCCTCGTTGATGGCCTTCATCACCTGAGAGAGGAAGGAGGGGGAGCCCGTGGTCACGCTGTGGTCTAAGCCGCACCTTACTCCCGCGCATCAGTGGCGCCGTGCCGATCGAGCGACGCCGCGGACGCCTGCCTGTCGGTGTGGCGACCGGGCCGCGGAGACAGGCTGTCTGGCCGCCAGCAATAACGGCACCGGCACCTTTCGCCTGGTTACACAACAGGTGGACACAGCGCCACGGTCGCCGGGCAGGCGGGCGGGAACTTCAGAGCACAGGAACGCAGGGCTGATTACGCTCCGCAATCAGGGCCGGTCTGTTTGCCTGGCACTTTCACGCACGATAATCACTGTTCACAGCCCCTCACAGAGAGGCGGGGCTGAGGCCTGCGTGCATCGAGACGGTCTCTCTTCCCTGGGAGCGGAGCGAAAGCACACAGGCCAGATAGGGCTGGCACCAGCAGGCCGGCGGACCCTCACCTCGTGGTTGCTCATGTCCCAGTAGGGCCTCTCCCCGAAGGCCATGACCTCCCACATGACGATGCCGAAGCTCCAGACGTCGCTGGCCGAGGTGAACTTCCTGTACGCGATGGCCTCCGGGGCCGTCCAGCGGATGGGGATCTTGCCTCCCTGAGGGGTGGGGATGGGACAGTGAGGACAGAGCGAGCACAAACAAGACGCAAGAATTTGTTTTCGGAAACAGTGACTCACGAGCGAACGCACGTGAGAGCTTTGCAATGAAAAGGCTCCCAGGTAGGCCCGCCTCCTGCCACAAGCTAGTTTGTACAAATTTGAATAGCAAATGAAACGCTTTTTAAAGGTGCTTTTAAGACTTCCTCTGATGTCTTACATTTTCCTTAGACTTCGGCGACTTCCAACATGATAATGCTAATGTAACAACACATTTTTTTTATCAATTTGCTCGATTTCAAAATGCAGCAGGCAGGCCAATCCTGGACTAAGGCCTGAGGGTCCAGCTGAAGCCCAATGGCCCACAAAGCCCGGGGCTTCTCCCAGCCTCACAGCAGACTCACGCTGGTCGTGTAGGTTCCCTCAGGGTTGTCCTCCAACACACGGGACAGGCCGAAATCAGAAACCTTGCACTCCATGTTGCTGTTGACCAGGATGTTGCGGGCGGCGAGGTCCCGGTGCACGTAGCTCATGTCGGACAGGTACTTCATGCCGGCCGCGATGCCACGCAGCATGCCCACCAGCTGGTAGGATGTCATCTCCCCGTCGTGATCCTTCGAGAGGGCACACAAGATGGTGTCAGTGAACGGAACTGAAAAGGCCCAGTTTTACATTTTTCATTTTTCATTTTAAGCATTTAGCTGACGCTCTTATCCAGAGTGACTTACGAGATGTGCATTAATACATGGTCGGAACAATCACAGTTTGCACAAGAGATCAGTGCAGTGCAGTTTTAGAGAGCACCGTGGTTCTGAGTGAGGGCTCTGAGCAGCGAACAGTGACTGATTCTTGGCGCCCCCGAAGGCCCAATTTAAGGTGTTTGAGTATTAGATCAGTGTGAAGAGGAGAAACTAATCAAACAATGTCTCGTGTGGACACAGCCTTCTCCAACTCCACAACCTTCGTCCCTCGCTTTCTCTTTCTGTTCGATTTCTCACTAACGAGCGGCGTCAGCCTCTGGCGCCAGGTTTACGCGGGCATTGCGCCTACCCTTAAGTAGTTGTCCAGAGCCCCGTTTTCCATGTACTCCGTGACAATCATGGCGTGCTTGACTGAAACAGGAAGGAAACGCATGATTTAGCGACGGATCACAAACACTCTAAGGCATGACACCCCACTTAGAGACACACACAGACGCCCCGAACAACCGACGAGAAGTCAGACACAGAACAGCCGACATCTACGGGTGAGGGAGAGATGGAGCGGGACGGGGGGAACGGAGCCAGGTGGAGCGAGGATAGTCGGGTGGGACAGCGATGCCACCAGAAGAGGACACTCACATTTGGTGACGACTCCCTCCAGACGGATGATGTTCTGGTGGCAGAACTGGCCCATGATGCTGGCCTCGCTCAGGAAGTCCTGCCTCTGCTTCTCCGTGTAGCCCGGCTTCAGCGTCTTGATGGCCACCGCCACCTCCTTGCGGCTCGGCGCCTTCAGCACCCCGCGGTAGACCTCCCCAAACTCGCCTGCAGGGCGGCGACACATCGAGGGGGCATTAGGAAATGTCTATTTGCTATGGATTCATAGACATAAATTTGCCAACTTCACAAACTAGCTTTACAAGAACTACGAGTAGCAGAAAAGCAGCATGTAGTTATGAATGCTGTCCCAGCAGCGTAGGGGGGTACGAATGATGGGACAAAGGCTCTGGGATACGATACGACTATACTGGACTCGGTTTTTCATTATTGTATTTTATTTTGGGGGGTGAGGAGGGAGCATGGGAATTACTAACCAAACTGTTTGGTCTGAAAGATTTTTTGATCCAAACTGAATTTACTCTGTAAAAGTGGTACGGCTTTCCTAGACATAACAAATATTGGTAACTGAAAGAAAAGACAATAAATGGCGAATGTGTGTCCAATAAAAGACAAATAAACCTCTCAGCAGAGCAGGCCCAGACAGGACGGTATGGGGTTACGGTCACGCTCCCCCCCCCCCACCCCTCTCGTTATGCCAATGCTTAAATGCACTGTGCAAGACTCTAATCAACACACCGATCTGAACAATGCGTTCGAATATTGCCCTGAGCCACACATGCCTGGCAATACTTGAAGACTTGAAAGCAGCAAAAAAGAAATCC
This sequence comes from Aldrovandia affinis, assembly GCA_029706075.1. Classification (NCBI taxonomy): domain Eukaryota; kingdom Metazoa; phylum Chordata; class Actinopteri; order Notacanthiformes; family Halosauridae; genus Aldrovandia; species Aldrovandia affinis. The sequence goes on from JAINUG010000071.1 coordinate 654,420, forward strand.
CACCCGCCCAATCAGAGGGTCACAATTTCACACATGCCACTCACCGGCTCCGATGACCTTCTGCTTGGCGATATGAGCAGGGTGAATCTCGCTGGCGAATTTGAGGACGGCGGTGTTTGGATCCTCGTACGTGTGGGGGTCCACATATGTCTTCAGGGGCTTCAGTTGCTCTGAAAGTTTAAGAAATCGATGGGGGGTCATTAACATGAACAGAGGGGGTGGGACATTACCGCAGAGAGCGTGGCGGGCGCGTGCTCTTACCCGAGTTAGAGAAATAGGTGTCCTCCGGGCCTTGCCTGGTGCGAGGATTCCTCCTCCTGTCGGGGGCAGAGAAAACACCTCAGCTCTGCGTTCACATGCGCGTCCTTTCAAAGACACTGTGCCCGTCGGCGCTATCACCATCCCATTCGCGCCTGGCTCGGAACGACTGAACCTTTCCCTGTTCGACTACACTTGGATATGGCGCTAAGCCAACACAGAACGCGAGAGCCTTTGCTCTGCCCCCGGAGGAGCCGGAGCTCCAGCAGGAGGACTGACTGTGCCCGCTCCTGGGCGTCCGCGCTCCTCCGGCCGCGACCTTGGCGGCGGCCCTCACGGACAGGCGGTAATAGCGAAGGGCGGGGTCACATTCGCGGTGCCTTTCGTGTGAAACAATGCGTCCCGCTGATTACAGTCATTTCCTTTCAGACGCTTTTTAAAAGTGTACTCATTGGGCAACGACAGGTTGTATTAAACACCCACTCTTCGTCCTGAGAGTGAGGAAACGTACTGATAAGGGGGGGGCCTGGAAAGGGACAGAGGGGAAGGGCAGATTAGAAGAGATGTTACCTTTTCATCGGTGAACAAGAAAGAAGTAAATGTGTAAAGAAAGGAGAATAGGGGTAAAGAGGGGGAGGGGATATGTAAATTAGATATGACAAAGAAAGCAGGAGAGGGAGAGAGAAGTAATAAGGAGGAGCTAAAAGCTTAAAAAAAAAAAAAAATCCCCAATTTTTTTTTATATGGCGTGTGGGTTTGATCTTTTAGCTTTATACATTGTAGAGGAAGATTCAATCACTTATTGTAGTAAGCATTCTGCAATTTAGTGCATTCTGTGTATTTATAACATAACATACGCCATTTAGCAGATGTTTTTAGCTAAAGAGACGTACAGTAGTGAATGGATAAATTTTTTAGTATATGTGGCCCCAGTGAGAACCGAACCCACAACCCAAGCGTTGTCAGCGCCATGCTCTACCGACTGAGCCACACAGAGCCACAGTATTTAGTACCTAGTTTGTATTTTTGTTGCTTGTTTGCATGCTTCTTGCTGGTGGCAACCTTATTTCCCCTTTGGGATTAATACGGTATTTATATTCGGTTCATAGACCGCAGGGGAAAGAGGCAAATGGCAACAAGAAGGGAGGAGATAGTCCTTTCTCACCGTCTGTGCAGAAGCAGGATCACCATGACGATGAGCAGCATGACTCCTCCCCCGACCACGGCCCCCATGATGATGGGCGTCGATGACTGGGCCTCCACTGGAGAAACAAAACAGCAGCAGGACGATGAGGCAGGACGGCCAGAGCAGCAGCTCATGTACAGACGTGCGTACGCGCATGCTGCGACGGCGGCCCCAGTAGGGCCCTCACTCACACTCGGGCAGGGTCTGGAACTCGCGCTCCATGCTGCTGCTGCCCGGGTTTCCCTCCGGACTCAGAGCCTGCACTCGGAACACGTAGACCGTGCCCGGGGCCAGGTCACTGATCTGGACTGAGCTCTTCTCCAGAACCAGCACCGTGTATGTGGTCACGTCCTTCTCACTGTCGTTCTCCTGCAGGGGTTGAGCGTTGGGGGAAGGGAAGGGACATTGAGCACGGTGCCGTCGCTATGGACACAAGTGGCCATGACCGGTCCCTGTATATATCACCTTTACACATGAGTTTATTTAATGTATTCATCCTTTATTCTAACGAGTAGATCTTTTCTCATGAGATTTAAAACATGAAAAAACCTCAAGAGAGAGACTTGCGCACTGGCGTTGCTCTCTGAATATCTGTGTGTGAGGTCCTGGTGTCTCTGTCTCACCTTCTTGCGGTACATGAGCTCGTAGCGATGTCCGCTGTGGGGCTGGGCCCTGCGGGACACGGCCCACGACAGCGAGAGGCTGGTCACACCCTGATCCTCCAGCTGCATCGACATCACCCTGGGGGGATCTGACGGGGAGGGAAACCGAAACGTCAGCCCACGCCACCTGGTTTGAAGTGAGCGCAAGCCCAGGTGCGAGCGGAGGGAGGGAGGCGGCGGGGGGAGGAGGGGTCTGACCTGTGTAGCGCAGGGCGGTGGTGAGGCTGGCGGCCGCTCGCCGGCTGCTGAAGCGCGAGACCCCGCTGCGCGCCTCCACCGTGAACGTGTAGTTGAGGTGCGGCTCCAGATCGCTCACGGCGACCCGGGCGTCCCGCAGGCCCGACGGGCCGGGCTCGAAGCGCACCCTCTCCCCGCAGGGCAGGCAGGCGCGCCCGTCGCAGCGCTCGCACACCACGCTGTACTCCAGGTCGGCCCTGCCGCCCGCGTCGGCCGGCGGCCTCCACGACAGCTCCAGCTTCCCCACGGCGTTCAGCGTGGTGGCGGCGGCCAGGTCGCGCGGGGCCGAGGGCGGGGCTGCGGGGAGAGAGGCCGGCCGTTAAAACACTGCGCTGGTGAAACGAGGACACACACCCCTAATTAATTAGCATAATCCAACTAATGAAGGTTTTTAAATGGGCCTCACTGGAGCAGGCCATGGTGCTGGGGTCATCGGGGGCGCGGTAGAATCCGTCCCGGCAGGGGCAAGAGACGGTGCCAGCGGACAGCGCCTGCGAGTGTCTCGGGCACGGTGCACACAGATCGCTGGACTCCGAAGCCTTGAAGGACCCGGGACGGCACGCTGAGGGAGGGAGAGACAAAACATGACATTTACATTACATTACATTACATTTCATTTTAGGCATTTAGCAGACGCTCTTATCCAGAGCGACTTACACAGTTTACATTTCTTTACACACAATCCATTTATACAGCTGGATATTTTACTGAAGCAATTCAGGTTAAGTACCTTTAGCTCAAGGGTACAACGGCAGTGCCCCCACCTGGGAATTGAACCTGCAACCTCTGAGTTACAAGTCCAGCTCCCTAACCATTACACTACACAGCCGCGTAAGACACGGGGCCTCCTGGGTGCTCTAGCGGTTACGTGTCAGCTCTGGTCGTGAGTGCCAACTGGCTGTCCGCCCCAGGGAGGGGGAAGGGAAGCCGACATAAAGTTTGCTGCGTATAGGAGTGGCCCTGGAGTACCGGAGTTACGGTCGACAGGCTTGGCGAGCGCCGTCTCGGAGGAGGCGATACGCCTTTGTCGCTGCTGGTCACAGGGCTACGAGGGGGGGATTGACATGAAAAAGAGAGGGTGTAATTGGCTACTAAATTGGGAGAAAAATAGGATAAAATCTGAAACAAATTCTTAAAAAGACACAGCGACAGGAAAGGAGGAATGCTCTGGACACATGCCGGGGAGCACAGGACCGCAAAGACACACAGGTGGAGGACATGAAGAAGAACCCGCCCAGACAGAATGACACACAACACACATTTCAATGTGCAACTTCAAAAACATTTTTATATCCTGCTGGTGTATTCCAATAAAACACCAACACATGCGAGAGGATATTTCTGTGTGCATCTGCACACACCGTCATTTGTGGTGTCAACCCCCCTGCGCTCACGTGTGATTGAGTGCGCGCAAAGTGTCATTATGTAATCCAGGGCTTTTGAGCTCCAAAACCACACACACGCACGAAGGCAGGCACACTTGTCTTTTCCCTCCTCTTTCACAACGCTCTTCACACAAGACCAGCCGCCCAACATTCCAGTACAGTAGTTGGGGCGACCATGGATAAAGAGGAAAAAACCTCCAAATGCAGAGGCAGAGAGAGAGAGAGAGAGAGAGAGAGAGAGACTGGACAAACCCAGTAATTTGCCAAGATTTATGCAATCATTTGTAATTGCCGGTACTCGTTTTCAAATCGTGCGCGTTCAGTCCAACAACAGTCTTTGGACAAACGGGTCTCGGGATAGCTTTCACACCACTATTGACCTACAGAGAACCGGGCTGATAACACAATGACCCGATGTTCCATTTTCAGACCGCATGTTTGTTCGGAAAGCCAGTTTCGCGTGGGTCAACAAGCTTCGTCCGCAAACACTCCTCAAACGGGTCACCCGCGAACGGATTCTGAATGGCCTTGACCGCGCGCGCATACGTTAAGCTTTCGCATTGCGTCAACCTATATATGAAAACATGATCTTACAGTCGGTTATCTACGGAGCATTTCCCCTAAATGTGTCCCGCTACTGTGGAACTAATGAGCCATAGCCCTCTTTGCAGCAGGGGTTTGTGGGAAAGAATCTGTGTACCGTGAGCCTCTTCTGGGAGGGGGGGGGGGGGGGCAGATTCTGTTTGGCGCGAAACCTCTTCACCCTTGTCAAGAAGGGATTAGGAGTTTGGTAAACAATGCCCTACAATAGTGGCCGAGAGAAAAGAAGAAAGGAGAAGACGTCCCCTCTTCAGCTCTCCAAAAGCCTGGCCCAGCGTGTGACCGGGGCGCCTGGGCGAGCTCCCCGCTCTTCTGTGAGGCCTCCGCTCCCCCACCGTGTCCTCTCCTTCTGTTCCCCTCCCTCCACGACGCCTCGCTCTCTCTCGCTCCCCCCGGGACCCCTCGCCCTCGCTCCCCGGCTCCACGTCGCCCCCCTCTGGCGCGTCGCGTCCATCCCCCATTCAGATGCTTATACCCGAAGAATGGAGCGCCCCATCCCCGCGCTTCACAATGCGGCCCAATTAGCATAGCGGCACGGCCCAAACGCTCTTTGGTGTGGCGCGGGGCGGGGTGGGGTGGGGCGGGGGGGCTGTACGCTTGGGATTCGGAGGCAGAGGGATTCAGGGTTTTGTAACGCGAGGAGATAAACGGCCTTTTCGGGCCGACGCTGCAACGCACCCTTGAGCCGGAGCTCACTTTTGTCACAGCTGAGCGGCGACAGGTGTGGCTGTGGGCCGCATTGCACGCCCCGCCCACGCAACCCTTAACAGCTCATTGGTGGAGAATCCCAGCTGTAGATTGCTACAACATGACACAATCAATTACATTACTCAGCAATCCGTTTGGCAATTTATCAAGCCATTCAGTCGTGCCTTTTTTATTTTTTATTTTTTTACGACTGTTGAGTTCAAACTTGGCTCGGCTTTGCAGAGGGGGCATGTGAAGGAGGCAGAAAAACAAACAGAGGAACAAAAATGGGGGAGAAATACGTGAGGTTTGAAGACGCCAGTTCGTCTGAGTACATTTCATATTCAACTGCGTTTCACCAATACATAAAATTACAGCAGGCAGCAGAGCAATCAGAACAAACATACGTTTCTCATCTATACAAAAAGAGGCCCAGTTAAAAAGCAGATCATCGATAACTATCCAAAGAAAGACTAAAGACAGATTTAGGGGAGAGTGCACCAAGAGGATTAGACAAGACTCCCATTCACAGATTGGAAGGAAGCGTTATTTTACACATGATGCAGATATAGAGTCAATGCACTCAGGCTCTCTTTTGTCTCTCTCCTTATTTCCTCGGCCTCCCCCTGCTCTCTCTCTCTCTCTCTCTCTCTCACACACACACACACACACACACACAAACACACACTATCTCTCTCCCTCCCCCAGCTGTTCCGGGAACATTTAAACATCTACAGCAACTCATTAACAGTGTCTGTAATAGAAAAGGAGAGATGGAGAGGGGGAGAGAGGCGATCCCTGCTGAGACAGAAAAGAGAAGTGTATGAGGAGAGAGAGAATTGGCCCATTCATCTGTGGGGGGTGGAGCACAGCTGCTGTACTGTACCCCTGCTCCCGTCCCCCTGCTGCCGAGACAATCGCCCTTATTCCTGTCCCCTCCGCGCCACCTGTGAGGTTGGCCCCTCTTGTTAAAACGGACAGCAGGCCCGAGGGTGCCGCTCCATTCAGGCCAGGAGGGACACTCGTCGCACAGCGGAGAGGTCATCCCAAAGGAGCACTCGGCCACTTGAGCGAGAATGCTTCAAATCTCTGGAGCACGGGCCTCCGGGGTGGTCTAGCGGTTACAGCGTTTGACGCTGGCCACTGCGACCGGGGTTCCATTCCACCGGCCGTGCCAGAGTCGGCTCTGATCGGGAGTGCCACTAGGGGGTGGCGAGTGGCTGTCCGCCCCAGGGAGGGGGGAGGGAAGCCGGCATTAGCTCATTGCGTACAGGAGTGGCTCTGTGTGTACCGGAGTTGCGGTCAACAGCCTGGCGAGCGCCGTCTCGGAGGAGACGATACTTTGCCCATGTCACTGCCGGGCACAGGACTACGGCAGCAAACTCACAATACGAGGGGGGGATTGCCATGAAAAATAGAGGGTGTAATTGGCTACTAAATTGGGAGAAAAATGGGATAAAATGAGAAACGAATTCTTAAAATAAAATAAAAGTCTGGAGATCCACAGCTCTGGTGTACGCTCCGGTCACAAGTTCTCTTAAAGGCGCACGCAGGCGTGCAAGTATAAATGTAAATCTGCAAACATAGCATCTATTTGAATGAAAGCAGCTGGACAAAGGAAATATCTGGGGTGCCCATCCCGTCGCTGTGTAATGCAGGCTTTTTGAGAACCCGCCAATTTAAATATGCTGACAGCGGCCTACGAATGGATTTGGATTTTTTTATAGCCTTTGGGGGTCGTGTACCGTCCGGCCCGATGGGACAGGAAGCGGAAGTACGAGGCCAAAGCTTCACTTCCATCGTTTGTTGAGTGGCCAATCAAAACACAGAGAAGAGGAGAGGAGACGGGAGAGGAGTCAGGCGGGGTGACCGGGGGAAAGGGAACGAGAGAAAAGAAGACTAAGGTGACGGAAGTGTTCGGGGACACGGACGTGATCTGGCAGGAGACCAGAGATCCGACGCGAGGGGAAGAGACAGACGCGTTTACCCACGCAGCATGCGAACAATGATTATTTTTAAAGTTCTCGCCTTTTCCCCTCTCCCATGTCTCTCCAGGGGTCCGTTTCTTATTTAGCGCTGGCTGTTTACCATGTGAGCTGTGGGACTTCTGTGCTACTGTGACCTGCTCTGGGGTCTGATGATGGAGAGGGGGAGCGACATCGTCGGGAGAGGCAAGGGGCGGAAATGAACGAACGGAAGGCTGGAGTCGGGGGACTTCTCATAGGGACAACAGGAATTCCCCCTGGGGCTCAGTCTGGGGGCCGGGGGGGTTAAGAAAAAGAACATGGAACAAACTAAAGCGTTTCACTCTGAGCAGAAACAGGCGGGATACCCACCCCCACACTCTGCCTCGGGGGTAGAGTCGGGTTAAACCATCGGCGTCGGAGGGGGTGCCGGGAGCTGAGCGACAGGGAAAATAAACAGAAGGACAGGGGAGGGAGACGGGGAGCGAGGGAGTACCAGGGCCGGGAGCTCGGTTCACAGGCAGAGGAGGTTAGGGCTGAGGCACGGCCACAGAAAAAAAGACACAAGGGAAAATAAACACAAGAGGGAAAATAGAAAGTTCATCATCAGCACAAATGAGTTAGGGGAGCGGGAAGCCAAAATAATTATTTCTCCTCCCCTGTTCATTCTTTTCTCTTTTTTTCCCTCCTTCCCCCGCTCCCTCTTTCTAGTTCTTCTCCTGACCACCCTGCCTTTTGCCCTTTTAACCAACATGCAGGCGCCAAGGTGCACGCAGCTGAAGGGAGCGCTCTACCTCAAAAGCATGGAGGCTATCAGGCCACGTGTCGCTAGCCTCTGCTGCCACGGAAAGGATGGGGCAGTTGTAGCAGGAAGCCAGGAGCCAGGAGGTCACAGGGGGGGGGGTGGAAGGGTAGGTGCGTGAAGGACATTAGGCGAAAGGATTACTAGCCCAATAGAGCAGCTGTTAGGGAATTACGTCCCTGCTTTACACTTCCGCTCGCTCTTTCATCTGGTCGTTAATGCACACAATAACCTCTGTAATCCTCGCTGCCCCCACACACCCCTCCCCCCCCACATCCCATTCAAATGTGAGGTGGAGGGAGGAACAGAGAGAGAGAAATAGGCCATTAGCTCAATTCCATCATTCCTTTCAGTTCTGCATTTTGGTACAAAACTACTGTGTGTCAAAGAATCTTTTGACGACGCAGACGCGAATCGTCACACCGACGGCGATCTTCAGACTGAGAATTGAGCTCAGACGGAGAAAGAGGGAGAGAGGGAGAGAGAGGCAGAAGGAGAGTCTGTGGCAGCGCGTGGTTACATTTCAAGGTGACTACCGGGCCAATTCAGACAGCGAGCCCGACTGGATCCGTTCCAGGGACTCTGGACAAAGAAATGCAGTGAAATAGATTTGCCCTGGCAGCGCCTTCCTGTGTTTACATTCTCCGAGCGAGTGAGCCCTCGCCTAGTCCCCCCAGCCCCGGCGGACGGCCCTCGTGCTCACTGACGCGCCGCGCTCCTGTGTTCTCAGACCGCTGTATCTTTACTCTGAAACACCTCATTAGCTGCAGGGTATCTCCCCGCTAGATAAACACGGCCCCGTACAGAACTCCAGCGATCGTCTGAAGCACTTTATTTTCCACAGTCCTTGACCCCCGGACCACGCTTATCGACAGTCACAGGGATCCGGGTTGGGCGCAGAGTCGACAGCACGTTAGCGCGCGGTGCGCATCGATAAAGCGAGCGAGGCGAGAGAGTAAATAAATGAATGAATGAAGGCGGCGAGACAATGGAAATCCCAGAGTAGACAGGATGGGGGAGGGCCGAGTCCTGGGGGTCACTCAGGATTAGCTGCCTTCCGGCATCTGCTGAAGTTTCTCCTGCCGGGGGGCGGGGGCAATAACCGCGGACAGGAGAGCGCCGTCACCACGAGGCCAAAGGCAACGCTCACAACACGCGCCGCATACGGAGACCTCGAAGCGCAAACACTCGATATTCCGTGCGGCGCATTTTCTAACGCCGCGAACGTGTGTCCAAATGACGACAAAATGAAAGTTTGACTAAACTCCGGCTCGCTGGAAAAACTGTTCCTGAAATGTGAAAAACTTCACGTCAGCGGCATTCGCCCTTTCCCTTTGTCTTCTTGAATGAAGCTTTCATAAGTGGACAAACACAAACATTTCTTTCCTCTTCTGGAGAATGTGGAGTCCTGGGAGACGGCGGATTGAGCCATTTTCCTGCCATGATGACAGATGAACCTCATGTGCTTCAGGTGCGGAATTGTCCGCCCTCCCCGGTCAGGAAAAGTCACTCGTATTCCTTCCCCTCCCGAGCCCCTGGATTCTCCCACTTTGAAGTGCTGTTCCTGGGGTCGTGACGCGCTGCTGGAGATGGAAGGCAGTGGCCCACAGACGGGTTCACAGCTGGGGGTCAAACTGAAGCGCGGCAGCGCCCTGTATTTAAATTCAGGCCCCTGCTCTTAATGACCTCATTCGTTTCCTCGTTTCGACTTCCTTTGGAAATGGTCATCAAAGATTTTAAGTGCAGTGCAATCTGGAGAGGCTTTCAGAACGAGTGTCTTCTTGGGCTCGCAGGATTGGCCTTTATTTTGATTTCTTTGGTATGAAGCGGCTGATGAACAAGTATACCACCACCCCCCAGTCTGGACTGCAGTCTGTCCCAGTCTGGACCATTACCTACAATCCATCTCCATTAGGGCTGAGTGCCAAACACAGTCTCTTTTGTATGACTCTCTTGGGAATAAACCACACAACCATCTGGGCTCAGGGCAGACACCATCCACAAGGCCACTGAACCGGTCAGTTTGGGAAATGTGGGAGACCCTACGTGTGCGCGGCTAATTAACTAGCTGGTCAAATGCAGCCTGGGGAGGCAGTCAGACCAGGAGCCACAATGTAAGTAGCCCTCCAGGAATTGAGTTTGACATTCGTGAAGCGCAGACTAATCAGCAGCCGGTCAGATGCAGTGACCCGCAGCAGCAAGCACGCACCACCAGACCGTGGAGGGCTTCCGTGAAGCAGCCTGCCGCTGTTCAAACCTGAACTGACTCAATTTCCTGAGAAACGGGCGTGTGACTGTCATGCCTGTGGTCTGTGGTTAGCCTTTACTTAGAGCAGGACAAGCACAGTCATGGTTACAAACGCACCAAGAATCCATAAGGCCAGGTGGCAGTCAGGTGATGTCAGAGCCAGTCGCCGTGGCCACTTATCGATAGTAGACTTCTCTGCGAGTCAAACGCTGTGAGAGACTCCTACCGGTGTGACACTCTCCAAGAATTTAGTCACCGCTCTACATTTTTTCCCCCTCTCCTGTCTTTCCTTCCTCTTCCTCCTCCCTCTCACTTCCTTCTGGTGCATTCCTTCACCACGCCCCGGGGGCCGCTGCGTGGCAACAGGACGACAACCATCGCAAACAACATGGCTTCTTCCCCACTGGACATTTTCACCACCGATTCTTTATCGCTCTTTTCAATTCAATAGTTTCACTTTTGTCAGTCAAGTATACGTGAATAAAATGCCACACCATTTTCACATTTGTTTTCCAATTTTCCTTAGTTTCACATTTCTAAATGCAGTTTTTTTCATCTCCCGCCCTTAACGATCTTCTCCGTTTCCCTGTGCCTCGCACGCCCTTTCAGCCCCCCCCCCCCACACACAGAGCATTCCTGTGCCCTGAGAGAGTGCGTGTGGAAAGAATGCGCCGCCAGGTACAGTAAGGAGGTGAAACATTAACTGGATGAGCACCTACGTTGCTCGGTCCCTCACACTCATTCATTCTCATGCGCAGTGCTGAGCTCTCTGTCTAACACACACACACACACACACGCACGCACGCCACACATACGCACGCACGCAGAAATTGCCACAGAGCGAGAAAATGAGGGGCTTAAGGTACTATGGCGTGTAAGCTTGCTTAATCTCTCATAAATGCACTTCTGACTCCTTCTCCACCCCCAACCCCCCCCTTTACCTGCATCTCACTCCTCTCACTCTAGCTGCAGACAGTAATGTGCTCTTTGGGCTGCGAAATCCCACCCAATTACAAAGTGAGTCGAGTCTTGTAATTACTCCAGGGGAGCGGGATCATTTTCCAATCTGTCAAACCTCTCCTTCATCCCGGCGTGGAGCCAGGCCAAGACCCAGCGCTCACACTACTGGAGATCCGTGCCACCAGATCACAGAGCTCACATTCATTACACAATCACATTTCAGGGATTAATAGGGGCGGGCGGGCGGGCGGGCCCGTCTCAAAAGGGGAAGGTGCGAGGCATCTTAAGAGCGCACGAGATATCGCATTAAATGACACCAACGTCTAAATGGCTTTTGTCCAAAAGTGGGCCGAGGTGTGTGCATTGTACGCCTGTGGCGAACCGTGACTATTGGACACAGGCCTTCAGTGAGACCAAAAATCCAGCAATTTCATCATAAAAATAACCAAAACAGTATCCCTTGCACCCGATATTAGCCAACATTGTCACTCACATCACTAATCTCAGGAGGGGCAGTGATTTTTGATTACTTGGGGGGGAAAACCATGTCGAATTAAAACTGCCTTCCTCCCTCTGACCGTGCAACATCCTCTGGCGTTGTATTTTAAACTGCACATTTTTTATTTTACACCGTATAATGTAAGCCACACTACCACAACAAAAACCAAATGTGCTGTAGGCCTATGTAGATCGGTCATCAATCAATCGGTCAATCAATCGTGTTCATCAAATCAATGGGTCAAAATCAAAGCGCTCTCGTGTGGCTTTTGCGCAGCACCATGCCAACGTTCATAAAGTCTCTCCGACAAACAGTTTCGCTGGCGCATTGAATAAAACGTGAACTTTGATTCTAACCAGATCAAGTTCTAAATGCAGTCATTTGTGATTTAGGCTAGGTAAAACATGCGTGTATGCCTGACGTACAAATCTTTATTTATGGGTGCGAGCATTTGATGAATCATAGGCCTACTCACATTTTGAGATTTGAGTGCAAGATCAAGTTAATATGAAATCTAAATGAGTGTAAATCTGTTTAACTGTTGCTTAAAAGATTACGACTGATTGACCTTTCCGAGTACCAGGCCTACCAAAGGCGACAACAGCGACAACATAGCTCATTCAATTGGCTATTGTAAGCAGATGCCCTCACTACAGGCAGAAAAACACAACCTCATACAGTATTTCCAACAATAGGACTTCATACTGCAATTATCATACATTTCAACAGACAGTAGCCTGGCAGGCTGGGATAAAACTTCTAAATGCAATGTAGAAAAAACCCAATACAAAACAGTGACACTCACCAGATCATTTGAAAACACTTGGTCCTTCTCAATTGAAAACAGACAATTTAGCTGTCCTTCTCATTTGAAAACAAAGTCCATCCTCCGGTCTTTGTTTGTGAAATGGGCAATGGTGGCATCGTATAGTTTGTCCTTTGACTTCAAATCCATAACGAGTTCTTTCTCGATTGAGATCAAGGCCAAGGCTGACAGTTGAACCTGTCCAGTGGTGTTTCTGGAATATGTCTTGATCCTTTTCAGAGATGATCATGTCCTTTCAACTGAGGCAGTGGACACAGGAATAGTCAAGACCAGGCAGGTGAGTAGATACAGCTGGTGCATGCTCTCATACAGTCCCTGCTGTTGGAGAAAGTGGAGGAGATCGGCTGGGCTCCTTCCCTCAAAGTTTGACATGGCATACATCACTGCGAGTTCAGTTTTGAGTCGTGGCAGATCAAAGTGGGACCCTTTGACAAGTCCCAGAGACTGTCAGGGAAGTTTTTTCTATATGCGACAAACTTCTGCAGGTCTAGGAGGGCAAGGAACATAAGCCTTTCATTGTCCTTGAACCTGTCTCTGAGCTGAGTGAGAAGGTTGTCGATTATCCCACTGTGTAGCTGCTGGTACCAGGTGCAACGTCTCCGCGCGCCTGTGCCCTCCGGGAGCTCGGGACACCGGTCTCGCCAACCGTGGCCCCGTAGATTGACTCGAAGTTCCTTTTCTCCCTCTTGATGGCGCTGCAGAAGTCTTTGAAGCTGTTCAAACAGAACTGCATATCAAACTCCCTGTTCGGAAAAATCAGAGTGCGCAAAGATGGAGCTGAAGGTGGACAGCAGGAAGCAGAACTCGAAGCTTGCCAAGTGCGTAATGTATCCATCTGCGCTGTGGACGGCATCTTGATCAAAGTCATCATGGTGGTCTACAATGTGTTCAAAGAGCTTTCAGTTCCTCTCTCTTATCGGACACAGTGCAGACCAAGCGGGAGTTAAAGTTCCACCGCGTTGGAGCTACTCTGGGGAGCCTTCGCTGGCATACCTCATCCAGTAGCTTTGCCTGTTTAGGCGACCTCGAGAAAAAAGTTGCCAGGCCACTGAGGTGTGAAACCAGAGGCCATAACAAAAAGTCAAGCAACTCCAAATAATTCCCTCTGTTAGAGGACTCTTGGACTCTCTGGATTGTGACTTGCAGGTGTCCTGCTGTACTTTGGTGGCACAGGGCTGCTTTCGTTAAGCAGGTACGGTTGTTGAAACCAGCACTGGCCCATGGCCCCTTCTCCACGCTGAATAACAGACAGTCCCAGCAGTACAGCCTGTTCGTTTGTAGGCTCCCAGCTAGCCACGTGCTAGCTTGTGCGAGTCTTGGTAAATCTGGCGTTGGCCTTCCTCTTTGGACAATCTACAGTTTCTCATTAAAACGCAGCCTTGAAAAAGGTGATGCTAGCAAATTAGTAATACAGTCCTCCTCCATTGTTAGGGCTTCCGATACAGCTAGCTAGCTAGCTAGCTAACATTAGCAATCGATACATTGTATCGTGATTTAACGGATTCTACATTTTTCATTTTATTATTTTTTCTTCGGCCTCCAGTGAAGGCTTAGAAGGCCTGGACGGTTCCCCAATGTTGTACGCAGACTTTGCTCATAGGCCATCGGTCTAAAAGCAGGGTCCCAACAGCCTTCTAGTTCAGTCCAGTTCCCTAACAGCTGCCCCACAGAGCTGCCCAGCTGTATTAGTACTCCCACCAGCTCAGGGAAGGTGTTGGGACCGGGCCGATACAGCGTCTTACACAGAACTGCAAGCAAAGCCAGCGCTGGCATCACTGAGCATGGAGCCCGCTCTCAAAAGCCATCGCAGTTCAACTCCAGTGGAGATGTGGGTGTTTTTCTTCTGGGCTGAATTGGTGTTGAGTTAGATTCGGGTAGGATATCTCCACTTCATTGAGCGCTCCGTTCTCTAATGGAGCTCTTTCCCTACCACTGCTCTTGGATAAGCCGCTCCGGTGTCATTTGAGTGCCATGGTCCCAGGTCTAATCCTGGCACATTACATTTGTACACTGATCACCGTCAGACACCGCACGTCTCCCCAAACAAATCTCACTTTTCTACCCCAAATTTCCTGTCTCTCCCCTACATCTTTTTTTTCTTCAAACTCTAATTTCTTCCTCATTTAAATCACTCTCTCCCAAACTAATAAAAATAATTTCAGTAAGTGGAGCTTAAGGGCTTTTTTAACGACTGTTTTTGTCCCAGTATTTTTATTTATTTTTTGTTTTTCTTATTTATTTTTTAGCGGACTGACGGTGCCTCAGCAAAATCCATTTATTTACAGAGACTAAACAACATTTTTAAGTGGAGCCAAAGCAGTTGTAATGTGGACCCTGTGAAACAGGATGTTTAAACTGCTGAAAAGTGTCACCTTGTGAGTTTGCAGACAGAGCCAAGAACTGTACGCATTCGCACTGTTCCAGCAGTCCCGACGACCACGCGCAAACAAACACAAGCAGCAAAAAAAAGAAAAGAAAAAATGCTTCTTGGTTTTTTCGTTGGCTTCAAGACCGAGTGCTGTGGTGGTCACATCTTTCTCGTCAGAAAACAAAGAGAAAGGTAAAAGTGTGGGGGAGGGTTTCTGCTCTGACTACCCAGAAAAGAGCAGCAGTAGAGTCTCACTCTTAAGGGAGGAAAAAAATTAAAATAAACTTGAATGAAAAATTCTGCTCTCAGTTTCTCCTTTTCCCATTCTGTGCTCTCAGGTGATGAACTCATTGGGGTCAGTTGTGCAACAGGGAGCCGGTGACTGGTCAGAGAGAGACCAGGGTCAGAAGTGAGTCACCTGCCATGAGAGCCACACCTCGGCCTTCGAGAGAAGTGTGCACATATTTCCCTCTTTCTCGTCCCTCTCCCTCCCCCAAACCCCGTCTTCCTCTCCCCATCCCGCGCTGGCTGCAGTGGAGGTGCTGACCTACATCGCTCCCTATAGAATTCCTCGGTCCTGTGGTAATCTGGGAGGATCCTCTATAAATCCAGCAGGAATGTACCGAAGGGCAGAAGGGCACACAGCCACAAGTACAGTGGCTCATTGTTCCGTCCTCCTCGCATTCCTTTCCTTACCTTTCTCCCTCGCCCTCGCTCACACGGACACTCAAGAGACCCCGTGAGAATCGAACCTCTTTGCGTCTGTCAATATTACAGTGGTACGTGTGACTTTTCAGTGCTGCGTGGTTGCGATGGTCCACCAGTGTGTGTGTGTGCGTGTGTGTACACTTCTCAAAAATTGGTGGCAGCCTCCCTCACAGTTCTCACCTCAGACCCCAATGGTGTGTGCGTGTGTATGTGTGTATGTGTGTGAGCATGTGTGTGAGCACCCTCACATACATATGTACACACACACACACCATTGGAACATCATATAGGCTAGACCACAGCAGTGTCAATCCATGGACACACCATAAGAAGATAAGAATGGGGTGGGACATGCTCAGTGTGGTGATGGGTGCAGATTTGTGTCAGCATTACAATACAACAACGAACAGAGGGAAAAGGACTGGGGCATCCAATCCTCCCTTTCTGTCAATCACTGTCATTGCAGAGGACTACCAAGCGAAACGCCACGCATACCATCACCAATCAGCAGTCAGGACAGAAATCAGCTATCACCGTCCAGCATTGAGCCCGAACAACAACGATGTTCTTAAACATCTATTAAAGGCCAATTCGGATCAACAAATCTCCTGGTTTGTTGAAGCCCAGCAAGTAAATGAAACATGAAATCCCAGAGAAAACACTGAAAGATCCAGCCAAATCCTTCTCATATTATTTCAACACTTCTGCCTAAAAAACCATCTCCAAGAAACGAACTGCCCCTTTCATAATTTGTCAATGAACAGATTCTCTCTTTTCATTCCTTCAATCACAGTGAATTGACATACTAGCCGCGTGCTCGTAATAAGATTGCGGCACACTTCCTCTCGTGCTATGGATCTTGAGCTGAAACTCTAAAAATAGAACAAAGGCTTCTCCTAACAGAAATGAGAAATGTGATGCAATGGCTCCCGCTGGCTGCACTGGGGTCTGATACGAGTCGTGGGGACGGAGACAGGATGCACAGAGACAACATGGCAGTGGAGCGGCGTGGCGACGTGACTCTTACCTCGGCAGGAGTCTCCGACGGCCTCGTACCCCCGGCGGCACTGGCACTGGCCCACGGGCACCACCCACTCCCCGTCGGTGGTGCAGTAGATGCGCGGCGGTTCTTGGCTGACGGCGTTCTCCACGCAGGCCCCGGACACCTCCTGGAGAGCCTGGCTCTCCGCGCCCGCCACCGTCTCGGGGAAGGCCGCCAGGCTCTGCACGGTGGCCGGGCAGGTCTTGTAGTACACCCTGACGGACAGCAGCGCCACGCAGGCGCCGATGTCCTGGAAGGCCAGGTAGAAGCCCTTGCGGGAGAGGGGCCCCACCGCCCGCGTCTCCGTGTTGACGTTGAGCTCGCCGCGGCCCGTGATCTCGTCGGGCGCGATGGTGGCCACCTTGCGGAACTGGCCCTTGCGGAAGCTGGTGCCCACGTCGGCGTCCGACTCGGCGTAGAACAGGTTGAAGGTCTCCTTGCAGGTGAGCGAGGCGCCGTCGAAGGAGTTACAGTCCCGCGCCACGAACTGCAGCTCGACGAAGACGCGGGAGGCGGCCGGCCGCCGCTGGATGAAGGTGGTGCGCAGCCAGTTGTCCTGCTCGCCATCGGCCACGTTGCACACGGAGTAGGTGTAGAGCAGGGAGCCGTTCACCACGGTCTGGACAATCTCCCACTGCCACACGGAGAGAGAAAAGCGTCAGCACTGGTCTCACGGGCCACAGGCGTGGGACAGGAGACAAACATTCACCAGAGGGAGAAACGCATTCACAGCAATGGTGGCCAAAGGAAACCCACAGGATTCCAGCATTCATTCCAGAACAGGTCTTGATTACATAAGCAAAGGCACCGATTGGACGGAAACTTGAATCACCAGTTGTTCCAGGTGTCAATCAGCTGCTGGCTAATAGACTAATCGCTCAAACCCCAAGGCTTGTAGCATACCCAGAACTAGGACTGAACATCACTGTCTCACAGCGACTCTGAGCTCGAGAAATAGAGCAGCAGTACTCCCCTCATTTCTACTGCTGATACAAGGGCTGGAAACAGCATGCTGGCTTTTAGCGTGTATAGCAGAGTTGATTGTGTTTCACTAGATATAGAACACCAAAGATGGTCATGTCTTGAACTTAATAGTTAATAATCACTGCAACTGCTTATGAGACTATTACAATATCATGATATATATTCTTTATTCAAACTCAGTTGATGTAAATTGTCTGGGCATTAAGTGCGTGTGGAGTTAAAGTAAAGTTATTAACGGTACGCTCTGGAAGCGGGTCAAATAGAACACGCCTGCCATTTGAAGTTCCGTTTGACTAATGATTAACGAGAGCAAGACAAGTGAAAGTGGCAGGGCACGAAACCTGACGCACGCGTTTCCCCGTTTTAATATCACTTTATGCAGGCACTGTAATAAATGCACACCCAACGCCGTCCCTATTTGAAACACGGCGTGGGGATAACCCCGTTACGCATGCATGGCAGACTCAGTAAAAGCGGTACAATGGGTTCAACGTGTGGGGTTTCCACAGACGGAACCGCCGAGCAGTGTGTGACGAGCAACAGGGGAACAAACGCCGCCGTAAACTACACATAACAGTTAAAATTGGTAGGCCTGTTAAACTGGTTTTATAAGATTATTAAAGGGATGCCAATAAAACTGGATGCAATTAAGTGTGCAAGGACGAAAACAGAACATGCTGACGGGAGACTTT
>JAINUG010000071.1:672627-807587 GCA_029706075.1 Aldrovandia affinis
GTGTATCGGAGTGTCCCGATGTAGCACAGTTCTGGGAACAGGTATTTTGACAACCTTGCGTGCGTGCTGTGCGTTTGTTGGATGACGATTCTGACCTGGGTCTCACTCAGCATCAGAGACAGATCGGGTTGGCCTGACCGACTGCAGCTAAAAAGCTATTGGCACTGAGCTGTGGGCCTCCTGGAATGTGACTGCTGCTGCAGTCAACGTGCTGCTTCATGGGGGTTCCACGGTAGCCGTCTAATATTATCTTACACATCTTTAGGTAGTGACTTGTGGGGGGAGCGCCACTTGGGGAGGATGGATCTTGTACTGTAAATCTCTCGGTACTGTAAATGTTCTTGGGGAAATAAAAATAAATAAAACACATGTGCTTTATTTTTGGGATGGTGTCATAGAGATTTTTTTTCCTGCTTCAGTGACAGACCCTACACCTAAATGTTTGGGAATGAATTTCCCCGGAGATGTAGAAAGAGACATAATGCATAAATAAAAGCATGTCATAGTGGAGTAGGGGCATCCAAATAAGATGACAATAGCCACTCATATGCATGTGTGTGAGAGCGTGTGTTTGTGTACTCAGCTTGTGGAAGTCTCAGCAGAGCTGAAGAAAGGAGAGGAAGGAAGCCCACAGGCCTCCTGGGGGGGGGGGGGGGGGGGGGGTGTGTGCGTTGGACGCAGTGTGTCAGTGTGTCCGCCGCCGGGCCCTGCACCCTGGCCTTGTGTTACGGCAGCAGCAGGGCTCACGGGGGTCCATTCTCTCACACAGGAAACAGCACCTTCTCTACTGTTTACCTTTCACAATGATAGCCAAGCTCCCTGTGTGTGAGTGTGCGTGAGTGTGTGTGTATGTGTGTGTGTGTGTGTGTGTGTGTGTGTGTGTGTGTGTGTGTGTGTGTGTGTGTGTGTGTGTGAGTATGAGAGTGTATGAGAGTGTGCGTGTATGTGTGTGCGTGAGAGTGTGTGGGTGTGTGTGTCTGTGTGTGTGTGCATCTGTGCATCTGTGTGTGTGTGCGTGAGTCTGTGTGTGTGTGTGTGTGTGTAGTGTGTGTGTGTGTGTGTGTGTGTGTGTGTGTGTGAGTATGAGTATGAGTGTGAGTGTGAGTGTGAGTGTGTGTGTGCGCGTGAGAGTGTGTGGGTGTGTGTGTCTGTGTGTGTGTGCATCTGTGCATCTGTGTGTGTGTGCGTGAGTCTGTGTGTGTGTGTGTGTGTGTAGTGTGTGTGTGTGAGAGTGTGTGTGTGTGTGTGTGTGTGTGTGCCTGTAAGTGTCTTTCCTGAGCGTGAGCTGCAAATATGGAGACAATTTCACTTTTTCAGTGTCTTTTATATTTGGCTTTTTCAAAAACGCATCACACAAAATTATGAAAAAATATGAATGAAGCAAACAAACCAAGAAGACAGAGAGATGAAAAAGAGTAAAGACAGGTACAAATAAAATATGAGGAGGACGACTGCCCCTGCACATGCATGTGCAGTAAAGTCAGGTGACATCATTGCGTGCGTGTGAGTGTTTGTGTACGTGACTGGCATACACCATCCATCCACCCGGTTAAATATTTATTGAAGAATGAAGCTCTGGCGTCGCAGCACGTTAAGTGCGTGTCTTCCATCCGCTCGATAAAGGGCCCGCCTTCACTCCGTCTCCATCAGGGCATCCCGTTACCCTGAGAAGGAGCAGACAGAAATACCTCCTGCTTCAGCGCAAACACAGGAGGGTCACGCAACGACAAGTCGGAAATGCGCATCTTCCACGGGCTCGCCCAGATGGAATAACGTTGCCCCGAAGGCATGCCTCGAAAAAAAGTTGTGCCATACGCGGCACGCAAATCGCCGCCGTTCCGCAGAATGAAGATCGCACGCGCGTGTGAATCCTGAGAGACACGGACGTGCGCGCGGCCGTGAAGATCGCCGATGGCTTGCGATGCTGGCGCTGGCCCTCCTCCTGCGCGCTCGCAGGCACGCGAGGCGATAAGGGAGATGAGAGATGCCGTGCTCGTGGGAGTCCTGACGGATGGCCCTCCCTGCATTCACTGTGCCCAGTGGCGCGTCTCATCAGATGAGTGCTGCGTCGCACCGCGCGTATGTGAGTCATCCCTCTCTACAGCTCTGCTCTGCTCTGCTCTGCCCTAGCGCTTGGTTGCGTCTCTCTTTGAGCTTCCCGGACTCAACGCTGGCCTTTAAGAGAAGATCGGCTCTTTCAGTGTACTGATTAAATGTTTTCTGAAAAGAACAATGACATTGATGACGATGACGATGATGATGATGATAAAGACAACACTGACACGTCCACTCTGGCGCGGGTGTGTCAGCGCCACAGCTGGTGCCACAGGAACGTTGTTTGTTCGGGTGCGGCGAGGTCAGCATGTCAGGCGTGGGGGGGGACGAGCTGCCCATGTGCTGCTGTGCCTTACTTTGGCACTAACCCCCCACCACTCAAGTGGTAAAGCCCCCCTCCTACAGAGGAGTGGGGGGACAGGGGTATGAGTGAGAGCACAGCTGTGCGTAATGGAAGGTGGGGGTCTCGGGACAGGGGGACAAGGACAGGTGGCAGCTGAGTCGGAGAACTGGAACTTTCTCACACATACCACACAGGGACAACAGGAGAGAGAGAGAGAGAGAGAGAGAGAGAGAGAAAGAGAGGGTTGCTGACATGAGAGAAAGCGAGATTCAAGCCATAGCCTTGCGTGGAAATGTGTAGGAAGAGCTTTCAAGCTGCCTCGGCAACTCGAGGGCGTGAGGTCTGCAACTCGGTAAGAACAGAAGGGAAAACGGGTGAAGGAGAAGGAGAACGAAAGGGAAAGAGAGAAGGGAAATCCTGCTGTACTTGTGACAGCACACGCACACACAGACCCCTCTCTTCCACAAAATATGCAGACACTATTTGCCCACACGCGAGACACACATACACGTACACGCTGACACACACACACACGCACACACATATATATAGTCAGTGGTAGCCGGCGTGTTTCAGTGCAAACCCATTGAGAGCAGTGATCACACTCTGGCGCTCTCTCCACCCCAGCAGGGACAAACGAATCGACAAAGCAAACACGCACCCGCCCACGCACGCAGGGCCGAAGGCACACGCACACACATGCGGGTCAGGCACGGGCGCGTGCGCACGGACGTTCACATCACCTGCTCTCCGGCCGGTGGCCCTCGTCCTGTCAATGACATTCCCGAGAGGCAACGACTAAATATGTCCTAAAGATAAATCAACAACTGCCCCGCCCTTCCCCCTCATCTTCTTCTGGCCCTCCCTACTCTCTCCCGTTTATCAGCAAACAAGTTTAGTGTCACAGTGGCGTGAATTACAACCCCATCAACTTCCCATCAGGGGTAGCAGTGGAAGGAGGCGTGAAAGCGAACACAGCCCGGGAATAAAACTCCTCTCCCCCCTCCCCCCCCTCAAACCCACGTTGACTCTGCTCGTAGACTGCCTCCTCTCCCCCACACACACACTCCTCTGAGGAAGTGTGCTCTGTTTGTCAGAGGTCTCCCACTGTGCGGAAAACAAACTTCAAAGATGCAGAGTTGAAAGACAGAGAGAGAAAGCACACAGACAGAGAGAGAGAGAGAGAGAGAGAGAGAGAGAGAGAGAGAGAGAGAGAGAGAGAGAGAGAGAGAGAGAGAGAGAGAGAGAGAGAGAGAGAGAGAGAGAGAGAGAGAGAGAGAGAGAGAGAGAGAGAGAGAGAGAGATGAGTGTTGGAGAGGGAGTAAGAGATTAGCTGAAGGGAAAATGAGAGGGGGGGAAAAGGTCTAGAATGTGGATGAATAGAGCGGAGCGATGTATGAAATGAGAGTAATAAAAGCAGGGAAACTGGAGCAGGAGAAAAAGAGAGAGATTTCTCATTTCTAATTCAAAGTTCATTTTATTGGTTCTAAATTAACTCTGAACTGTTGGTTACATTTACATTTTAGGCATTTAGCAGACGCTGTTATCCAGAGCGACTTACGCAGTTTACATTTCTTTACATACAATCCATTTATACAGCTGGATATTTTACTGAAGCAATTCAGGCTAAGTACCTTTAGCTCAAGGGTACAACGGCAGTGCCCCATCTGGGAATTGAACCTGCAACCTCTGAGTTACAAGCCGAGCTCCCCTAACCATTACACTACACTGCCAGCCCTTGTACTCTTTTTGTAATCTTCTTGCATTATGTGATATTGTATTGCGCTTTTTTGTGGTAACATGCACATGCTATGACAATGCAAATGTTTGGTCCCCATGACAACGAATCAAACCAGAAATGAAAGAAAGAAGAGAGAGCGTTACACGGACACTCCCTAACACTCGCGAGGAATTCAAAGGGACAGGTGACGCGAGGCGGGTGGCCGCGCGGCGGTGTGCAACGCCAGGTTCTGCGCCGCTGCTGGGCGACGGTTGATAAGAGTGTGACTAAAGGCTGCGCCGAGTCGTCGTCTCTGCCACGCGCCCACAAAACATGTCCCTGCCTGCTCTGTGCCCTTTACATCTGTGCCCAGGGCGATCACCTGACCGCACGGACGGAAGAGAGTCACCGTTCGTACGAAGAGGCGTGCGTGAGAAACAGAGAGCAGAGCCAGGAGGAGTGGACATGCACGCATTCCACAACGTGCTTGGCCTGCATCGTGACCGCATCACTTTTAATAACTGTATTTCATCGCACCCTTATCTGCATGCTTCCCGTTTCTCATAATTGGATGACTGGTGTGTAGCCTTGTTCAGAGTAAGGGCATCTGCCAAACACAAGACAACGCAGTGTAATACTTCTCCCCCTTTTACGGGTTACGTAGGTTGTCCTTAATTCATTCGATTCGTTCATCTATGTTAAAGGCTGATAAAAGCCGCATCCACGGTGAGACATTACTGCACTACCGGGACACACATTAAGAGAGCATTACTCTCGTTAAACCTGAACAAACAGGTTTAAGAGTTCGGTGTCAGATGAAAGCAGGGACTGATTTATTGTATAAGGGCAAGCCCAATGTATGTAATACAATCATAATGTAAATCAGACCCTACATTACTTACCTATCATAGTGCAGTTTAAAAAAAGATATACGCCAGGACGCTGCTGTTTTGTCAAGCCTGTTACAGGAGAACAGACAGAGGGCTAAGTAATGAAGAACAAATGACTGGACTTTCACCCAGAGTTCAACTGAGCAAGGTTGCTGAAAGGAAAAAAAACTAAATAGGCCTACATCTAAAAATCGAAATAAAAATGTTCATTTAAAAATATATCGAAATGCGGTTTTAGGAGATCTGCGTTCGTGCCAACGCACCGGTGGACCCACAGTCTGGACTTACAGACCCCAGACAGACAGGTGGATATGACCAGAAGGAAATGCATGTACACTTGAATGTAAAAAAGTAAAATAGAAAAGAGATCTCAAAATAAATAAAATACAGTTGTTGTTTTTGTACTCAATTAAAGGCAGCTGGTTCAAATGCCCTTAGCCCATACCACGAACCATACCACTGTCACTTCCGCGATTATTGATATTATATATATCTGCAAAGGCGGACGAGGTACTCTGATGTCACGTCCGTGTATTTGCTCAGAATTTACTGGGGACTTGAAGACATATTATTGAAGCGTGACCACACGGCATAAGGAACAGTTGAACCGAAAAGTTGAATGGCAATTATGTCCCAATGCGCATAGAAAGGGGCACAGCATGCCCCCGGGGCAGACATTAGAAACGCAGCGTTCGCCACAGGAGCCCGGTCTCGTGTCGTCCTGGAGAGAACCGAACCCGAGCACGCACAAAACGGGCCAGCGGAGCGCGAGCTCACTCGTCAGGCTGCACAAGCTAGCCATGATTCCTCTGTGCAGAACTGGCGGAGATGAGTTTCGAAATCGCGGCGCTCTGGTATGTGTCACTGCCTCAGGATGCGGCCGTGATTACTCCTTTGATTGTTGCCAGGCTTGCTGGGATTTTTTGTTGCTAGCTCAACTCTGTGGTTTTTAAATGAGGGAACGTAACTCCGGGACATACAAAACAACCTTGTTTTTCGGGGCTCTGGGGTGGCGTATCCGGGTAAAGAACGACAGTAGTGTTCAGTGCGGCGCTATGCCCTGTTGGGTGAAGGACTCCCAGGACATTTTCCCATGGCAGAGCCACAGTGGCTGTGAGCTCCTCGGGGTAACGCAAAACGGTGGCCATGGCGTCACCGAGGGAGAGAGGACTTCAGGTGGCAGGATATTGCCCTCCTCGCAGTGTAATAGTGACTACTTTGGTTGATTGGGTGCCTGCCTCCGCCAGCTGCAATAGTTGTGCACACTAACTGCAGAATGCAGAATGAAAAGAATCGGCAGCTGGCGGCGTGCGTCTTAGGAGACGTGTATGCTTGTGCGCGCCGTCCCAAAATCAAGACCAATCATAAGACCAAGAATATAGCAGAATATTACAATTCTTTTAGCATAAGAACGTTATTATAAACATCGCAGCAATGGGAAGGACTTACAATTACGACAGGGCCAAATATTTTTTTTAATCATATTTTTATACAAAGTTGTCTGCCTATTTACTTCCGCTTGCGCGTCCAATGTTGGCTGTGCTTGGTCTCTGCAGGTGGGATAATGGCTCAATGGCTCAATGGCTCCCCATCTTGTGCTTCTGTCCAGCGTGGGGCTTTTGCCTTTGTGCTCAGATCTTACTGCCATTATGTGGTTCCAGTGCCATGGCTTGCTAGCGGAATCTTTGTCGTTTCCAGGAAACAGGAAACAGCTTCGCAGAAGCACCATCCGGCTGCTGCCACATTATGTCACTGAATGGAATTTTTTGCCTGGCTATTAGCTGTCCATTTTTTTAAGCTTGGCTTGGAGTTCCCCCTCCATTTTCTCCCTCCCTTTGATGATTCAAACAAAGCACATCAGCAAGTGTGTATTTAACCAATACAGTGGGCAATAAACTCAGTCCCATTTCTCAAAGAATCCTGACGGTGTTCAGGGCAACGCAGGTTCGTGGCCCATAAGCCCGTTTCATCGCTGCAGCACAGGCGAGCCACTGCTTCCTGCGACACCGCAGCCCACCGGCTGAGCTTCGCAGTCATCGCGCTGGATCACACTCGGAGAGACCGGAGCACACTTCATGCACCGCTGGTGCGCGCAGACGGCGGTTGCCCGGTCGAGCGCTCTTGCGCAATGAGACAGGGATAACCCTGGTGACCGAAAGCCTCCCTCTCTGTACGACTCTGTAGCTGATCACGCGGTGCCCTACGGGGCTGCCAGCCAGCGTTGGTACCGGAATGGTCAGGACTTGTGTGGCATGTGCGATGCTACACTGAAAACCATTGGTTCAGCAGGACGGGCCACTCAACAGCCTCAGTTCAATACAGTGCATTCTGTCAAATGATCTCAGGTATTTACAGAAGCCATTCCTGAATTTTATCCACAGGCCTGTGCCACATTAAGAGATTTAGATTTAGACTTTGATTTAGTTGTGTCATTTATATTGTAAAAAGAAAAGAAAAAGCGAAACATTAAAGCAAAGTGTTTTGCTGAACTTGGCAATGAATCATCCTCAGTAACCCTAGGCAAATTTGGTGAAGTCAGCACTGGTGCTCAAGGATTCATTAATAAGAATTATTCTCAAATTGCTTCAAGTGGGACGTAGCTTCGAAAAGCCTCACTCCTCCCAGCACTAATTATGAAGGTTTAACGTGTTCTGTACGGGTGAGCGTGGCTCTGCAGTCTACATGAAGATACGGAGCCTACACTTGCGTAGATAAATGCCACAAGAAGTTGCAAAGACATGCCCAACGCCCCCACCCCTACCCAGTCCATATCACTGTTTCATGTCAAGCCAAGCTATAAATCAGGAAATAGCTCTGTGCTTTCAGAACCAGCGACTGTGTTTCATTCAGCACTCAGCAAGGTTCTACTGGTGATCTGGGGGTGAGCTAGGCCTGACCCTGCCCCCACAATTCCACAACCTCAGCCCCAGGAATCTGGGACCCCCGCAAGGACAGTTTCACGTTGGCAGGCAGAGATTCTGAGGTGTCGGCGGTTCAAATACAGCTGCTCACACTCACACATACACACCCTGTTCAACCTCCCCCACCCCTCCTCTCCCCTTCTCCTTTACTCCTGGCAACCCTGAACAATACTGCCTTCAAGGATTCAGATTACACTCCCCCAACGTCTTTCTATCATGACAACCGTCTTACCTCATCCTGGAAGAATCCCTTTATTAGTTCCCCCCTTTTAATCTATTGCACACTCACCTCCCAAGTACTTGGGAGTAAACAGATAACATATATAAAAATCCCCTTCAAAGTCTGAGGGCTGGTCAAATCACTGTTTGTAGTCTAGCTTCTGTGTGCATTCCAGATCCACTTCCCCTCTCTCTCCTTCTCCCCCTTTCTCTCTCTCTTTCTCTCTTCTTTT
Organism: Aldrovandia affinis; assembly: GCA_029706075.1. Taxonomy (NCBI): domain Eukaryota; kingdom Metazoa; phylum Chordata; class Actinopteri; order Notacanthiformes; family Halosauridae; genus Aldrovandia; species Aldrovandia affinis. The sequence continues at coordinate 681,009 of JAINUG010000071.1, forward strand.
GTCTTTCACTTTTATTTTCTTTCACCAATTCAGCCTATTTTCAGAACAAGCCACAAGTCCGTAATGGTGCTCAAACAGTTCACCGCTCAACATTCAGCGTTCTCCACAAATCACTCCCTCACCTTTCTGCCCAGGGATCATTATTACTTATTAATCATTATTAAACAAGCAGCCACAACCTGTTGTACTGCCACATAACCCACCCACCAGCACTAAGCAGCGTACACACACACACACACACACACACATATACACCCCTGACTCTCATAGAGATTCTATTTCGACACCACAGCCGCCAGCACAAGAAAACCAGAGGCACAGATCTCTCTAAAACCCAACAAACCCAAAAACCACCCGTCTCTCATGTGGAAACTACAATCCGGCCTAGTGACAACTCCCGCCAACCAAAGCTTTCTGCAGAAAGCCAAGTAAAAGACAACAGGGAAAAATGATATATATACACACATATATATATGTATGTATATATATAATCCATTTTGAGAAATGACCGTTTCAAGTGAAGAGCACTCGTATTTCAGAGTTCAGCTCGAATTCCCAGCCGCGAGCGCAAAAGATGATGTAATACAGGATGGTGACCTCACATAGGCCCAAGTCACATCTTAAAACCTGTGACAGCTGCTCTCAAAGGCCCGGCCTGAGTCCGCGTGGAGATGCCCCACCACCCCCACCCACAGCGCTCTGCACATTTCAGACAGTATCACGTACACCACCTCAACAATCGCTCTTTCACAGTGCCCACCAGGTCAAGATTGTGACTCATTGGCATTGCGCTCCCTTCCGAACTTTGAGCAACGAGTTCAAGCGTACGCGTGTAACGATTTCCCCTTTCTCGCTCAACATTTCAAGCTCAAAAGTCACTGAGGCGAATGAGAGACTTCGCGCAGAGTTGCACAAAGCCGAGGACAACGTGCATTGTGGCTTAAACAGAATCTAGGCCCCCGTTCTCTGCTTAACAACACAACAAGAGATCAAATTCAAGCCAAGCCCTTTTTCCTCTCTATGTACGGTGCATTCCAGAAATATTTTGTTTAACCAAATCACGAGCTATCCGTTTGTTAGAGGCATTGCACTCATATGCGCCCACGCATATACATTCTGTTATTGTGGAAATAGTTATGAAACAATGTATCATTTCAAAGACTGGTGATCGCCTTTCCTTGTTCCCAGAGATTGCAGAAGGCTCATCGGGACGGCCTCTGGGCACACCCAGATTTACCTGGCACAGGTGACGCATCCCTTCATTTACACACAGGAGTGGAGGGTGGGGCCCCTGACGGCCAGACGGAGGCTCACGTTACAGAGAGCGGAAGAATGAATGTTATAAACAAATGTTGTTTGTATAACGTTAAATATAAAGATAGAGGGAGATATATAGATATATGGGGAGATTAGTTGGGAATGGGTTTGTTTTTATGTGCGGGTCTGAACAGGTGGCTTTCCATCTCCTTTTCTCTCATCCATTTTTGGTGGGGGCGGTGGGGGCATGAGAGAGTGTGATTGTGATTATAGCTGGGCACCTGCTCAACATTCACACTCAAACACACACACATTTAAATTTTTTAGACATTTAGCAGACGCTCTTATCCAGAGCGACTTACACAGTTTACATTTCTTTACATACAATCCATTTATACAGCCGGATATTCTTACTGAAGCAATTCAGGTTAAGTACCTTGCTCAAGGGTACAACGGCAGTGCCCCACCTGGGAATTGTACCTGCAACCTCTGAGTTACAAGCCCAGCTCCCTAACCATTACACTACACTGCCAGCCCACACACTCACACACACTCAAACACACACACACTCACTCACACTCAAATACATACACACACAGACACACACACACACACACCCAGATAGACACGCACACACAAGCACAGAAACACACACACACAGACACACACTGCTAGTGCCCCCACTGCAGTCCCCAGCTGGGTGCTGCCACAGCACAACAACAGGAAAGGCTGGGGATTAGACGCTGTGCAGAAAGGCCCTGTTTCTCTTTTCACTGCGTTAGTGTCACTCATCACATCACAGAGAGAGTCCCATCGCTCGGTTTCATTCAGAGACCGTCTCTGACGTGGATTCTGTTTCTCACTGTGCGTCGGCCTCCTCGTCCAGTCTGTGTCTGCTTCTCATTTCAATGCAAATACTTTGTTTTATCGGTGCACCCACTGGTAGCCCAGCTCCTGCCAAAGCAATCATAACGTCTGTCAAACATTTACAAAGTTCAAAGAGCAGAAGCCAACTGCAGACAAACTGCAGAGAGTGGAGGCACGTTGCTGGTAGAAATGCCCCCGGCGTTTCAGTCACAAGATCAACCTGATTTGTCACTCTCACCCCGAGAAACACACATCCACGTCAGCCTTAGAGCCCGCGCTACAGTGCAGACCTGATGCAGGTGGGGCCCCAGGCCACTGAGCAGGGATCCGCTCACCCTACAGAGACACTGTGGTGGAGGGAGTAGAGGTCAGTCACACTCCAGGCCTCTGCAATGCTGGCTGAATCAGGCCTGTCCCCAGGTTACTTCCACCACCCGCCTATTCCCTTCTCTCAACTGGGGCAGGGCTGCAACCCTCTGCCGCAGAGCCGCGGTCAAGCCCTTCACTGAAAAAGCATGCTAGTCAATCCGGCCCAGAGTATATTCCATTTGTGCACGATGCTTTATATGGTCTTCTAGAAATGGACAGGTTCTTTTTTGTGGGTCTATTTCTCGGTGAGGTGAGAGATGAGTGCTAGTGCTACCGCTAACAACCTAGAGGTGAGAGATGAGCGTTAACGCTAACAACCTAGAGGTGGGAGATAAGTGCTAGTGCTAATGCTAACAACCAAAAAGTGAGAGATGAGTGCTAGTGCTAATGCTAACAACCTAGAGGTGAGAGATCAGCGCTAATGCTAACAACCTAGAGGTGAGAGATGAGCACTAATGCTAACAACCTAGAGGTGAGAGATCAGCGCTAATGCTAACAACCTAGAGGTGAGAGATGGTTGCTAATGCGAATGCTAACAACCCAGAGGTGAGAGATGAGCACTAATGCTAACAACCTAGAGGTGTGAGATGAGCGCTAGTGCTAGAAGCAGGCCGCGAGTTATTTGCAGGTAGGCACTACAGTAGTTAGTAGTGAGACTCGGCTCTTACCGCTACGCCACCCGGGAGGCCTAATTTTTTCAATTTTTGATGACAAAAAAAAGTGTATGCCTGTGTGAGTGCGTGCCCACGTGTGCCCATGTGTGTGGTTGTGTGCCTGTGTGAATGTGTGTGTGTGTGTGTGTGTGCTTGTATTAGCATGCGTGCTGTCTGGTACTATAACTGTAGTCCTCTAATTCTCTCCTGCTGCCCCTCAATCTCCACTCTTATGAACTAGGCCTGTAATTAGAGTGTGAGAGAAAGATGAGGGTGGTGGTGGGGGACATGTAATCTGGGAAAGGAAGGAAAGGAAGATATAGAGAGAAGTGTTTGCGTGTTGCACACGTTCCGGCTCCTTATCCCCTTCTTGCTTACATCTTGCCTGTCTCTATACCTCCGTCGTGGAGTGTCAATTAACATTCCTGGCCCTACCCTGTCACGGCCCTATAAATCTGTAATGTCTCTCCTATTTTTCTCCGTCATACTCCTCTCTCCCCGCTGTGACCAAAGGACAGAGGAGACGAGCGACGTGTCTTTGAGGGTTTCAGGGTTTTCCTTTTGAACTTGCTCTCAGACAGATTTTCTTTTCAGCGATCCCCAGTGTCCTCGATCTCCCTCGCCTGGGGAGAATTTTCTTCCTCCCTCGTTCCATCTGTTCCTCTCCTACAGCTACTACGTTACTAAAACGTTACTACAGCGTTACCCTCATGCCTGTGCTCCACCGATGTGCTTCAAACAAAAACTTGTTTGGGTGAAAGGGAGGGATTGTGTAACAGTTGCCAGTTGTAACCTACCGTCAACTGCATCTGTCTCTAAACCACTAAGTGCACGTGTGAAACGCTCGCATTTAATATTTTGAAGGCAGAAAAAACTTTCACATTAGGAATAGCTGAGGCAGCAGCAGGAACAATAAGGCCCTGAGCTTGTCAGTGCCTGTAACGGGTTTAAAAGAGGATTACCAAATGAGGAGTTAAGCATTTTGTGAGACTTGAGGAACACCATTTCGTTCTGACAGACACTCTCTGGGACTGCGGGCTCGCAAAATTAAACAAACAGCAGCAGTGACCTTTCTCAGACCACTGTGAAGAAAATCAGTACCATTCTCTCCCAGCTTGCCAGTCACAGGATCCTGCGATCGCCAACACCAAGCCCTTCCCTTTGGAATTCTTTGATTATTTTTTTGTTTTTTGTTGCATAAAATTTGGAGACTTTTCAAGAGCAGTCTCGGATGCCTCCAATTGAGTGCTGCACTGATCGGAATAAAACGTTTGTTTTAAAACACTGTTTTGCTCCCACATTCCATATAGCATCTCAAGCTACAGTCCTTAGAGAAGGTTGCTATTAGCCGCTGTTTAAGTCATTTCATGTTTGTTTTTCTTTAATTCTGCGATGAAAGCATGTAACTGCAGTTCAGTCCTCCAGCCCAGGATTTCTGATGCCTGCTCACTGATCTAAGATGAGCACAGCTGTGGTGGAATACTGAGAACATGCCCACACAAACATAGGTGACTATTCAGGCCTCCCACTGTGTGCTTTGTCTGACGAATGACGAACTAATTGAAGCCAAGCATGTTAGATTGAATGTACTTAGACTAAAATTCCCTGTACTTACTTCTCTATGCACTCACGCGCCAATATAGAAATGAGACAAACGCGATAAAGACAATGCATGCCAATCATACACAAGTATGCCACACACACACACATGCACACAGATGAACGTTAGCCACCTATCCCCCTTCCGAGAGGAAGAAATCTGTCACCCAGATGCCAAGTCCCCAACTGTCCTCTCCCACGTTCCTGTTTCCCACCGGCAGTAAAGTCCCTCTGAAATGAGGAATTCTATGGTTCTGCGTGGCTCAGGAGGTAGAGCATGGTTCTGTGTGGCTCAGTGGGTAGAGCGTGGTTCTGCGTGGCTCAGGAGGTAGAGCATGGCGCTGACAACGCTTAGGTTCACATTTTAAGCATTTAGCAGACGCTCTTATCCAGAGCGACTTACAAGATGTGCATTAATACACGGTATGATCAAGCATTGTTCGCGCAAGAGATCAGTGCAGTAATATACAGCGATAGACATTGTTGTTGGCAGCTGCACACCGTACCTGTCACACCGGGAAGGAAGGAAGGAAGGATGTGGGTTTGATTCCCACTGGGACCACATATACTGAAAAATGTATGCGTTCAGTACTGTAAGTCACTTTGGACAAAAGTGTCTGCTAAATGGTGTATATTATTATTAGTATATATGATCTCACTTCACACAACAGCATGTGCCGCTGCCATGCGCCAGTGAAAGCGATCACTGAAATCAGCTCTGTCCTTCAACAGCTTAGTCCATGTGAGGACGTTCATTCCTCAAAGAGAAAAAGTGTGTTCTACTGAGATGAGACTGGTACAGCAGGACCCCAGAATTGTAACACTTCACTCTTTTCATCACGTTCCAAAGCACTGGCAGGTTGTGAGTGTGACTCATTTTGTCCATTATAGAGAGTCATCTCACCCAGTTGCCTCAAGTCATACTGAAACTAAAACAGTATTTGATAAAGACAATGATTCACAATGATATATGCATATACATATATGATGAGTGTGTGTGTGTGTGTGTGTGTTACATTTAAGTATAGGTAGTATAGCCAAATAAAAAAAACATATCAGATTTGAACAAATTACAAACTATTTTTAAACAGGGCTAAGTGAAACACTAGGCTAGTGCCTGTTGAAAGCATAACATGAATGTAGTAATTACTTTTCCCACTGGTGTTTGCAGTTGCATTCCAACCATTATAACTCATAGACTTTGACCAAAATACGTAAAAAGTCAATAAATAAATATACAACAAAAACGTTAAGATGTTATGTTCATCAACCAAGAGGAAAGTGACTGTATCGATGTCTGTTTTCTTCTTACTTACACCTTAAAGAGTCAGCGAGCGATTGGTGAAATTCATGCCGATCTTTTGTCCCTCCTTTTTTCCAGTTGAGTCTTGCTGATTACCATCTTATGTTGCCCCCTCTGGAAAGACACAATGGTGAAAGAATGTAAAACCTGACCAAACTGTTAGATTCAAACCTGCCTCGAGAGATGATCTTGAATTCCACTGATGTGCGCATGTTTAACAAGACAGAGAAAGAAGCCAAATCAAATAGAGAATTTACTAAGAGCGCTCATAGCAACATATAGGCTGGAATTTATCACATCTCAGTATAAAAAATAACTTTCTCGAACGTGTTCTTCAGCCAGTTATTTTTCTGCCAATAAAGCAAGTCTAAAAAGCTTCTAATATGTGTGAACATGCTGCCACCAAGTGGTTCAAAAGAGCACTACAGTCCAAGCAAAATTACAGCAATCAGAAAACTGATACAAATACATTAAACGTGCATTTATAAACAAGAAGCTGAAATAACTAATTAGCATAATTGGTATTACTGTATTAATGTACAGTATTTCACACAAATCTATAGACAGTATGCATGAATAAAATAAAATAAACAAATGTGGGATCAGGAAATGCTGTGAAAATTCCTGCTATGCATGGTACATGGGATCAAAAGCAATGGCAAGCAGTTTGGCCCCTTTGGCAGTGATAAGTATTCTCCACACATCTACAACGATGACCAACAGGTGTGCCAAATCTGAGTCAATCTAACAATGCTGTGGAGAGTTATGAACAACAGTATGATAAAAAACAAAATAAAAACAAAAGCCCAAGATATGCAAATAGTTACAATGAGGTTTAAATTGGACCATTGCAAGGCCCAAATATGACTGTACGATGTCAAAACAACATGCTGACACTAGCTGTGGCTACTGCAATTAGACTGCACAAACTCACAGCTGCAGCTCAGCAACTGGTCTCAGGTCAGGCACCAGGTCAACTGGCTATCTGACAACATATATTAACATATCCAAGTCTGAGGAGGTGCTGGAAAGGACTTTAATTATAACATTCCAAAACATTATAACCAGGCAGAAAAAAGCAGGGGGTGGTAATCCAGTCACCCCACTTGTTTAAATTGCTATATATCCTTGCTCTTCAGATGCTCTGTGGTGTGTTCTGCCACAAAATGGCTGCCGTGCACCATGCACTGCTGCAAATGTGTTGGAGAAGCACACTGTGATCCTACGTATGGAAAAAAGGCACTATATCAATGCAATAATTTATTATTATTATTATTATTATTAATAATAATAATAATAATAATAGTATTATGAGGATATCACTGAGGTGGGAAGAAGTGATGAGGGATAGTAGGGAGGCGTTGTTGTGGGAAGACATGTCTAAGACTTTATAATGGTGCAGGGCAGTTTAAAAAAAAAAACAGCCAAACTTTAGTTGGCTTGCCTCTGGTGAATTCTCAAAGCTTTAAAATGGCAGTACGAAGAGTGTTTTACGTTTGCTCATAAGACATCATCAACTTGGATGGAGGGATGAAGGGATAGATGGATGGACACATAGAGGATGTAGTAGGGTATCCTACTGGTTATACTTGTTATAGAGATTTGGGTTGGTAAAGCAGGCAACCAAAACAAACATGAGTCTTGTGACCACAATTTCAGGTAAGATGCATCACTAGGCTCAACTCACTGAGCTCAACTGGGGCTGAACCTACCCTATACTTATGATAGTTACATTCTGTTCATTGTTAGGATTACTTAACAAACTATTTTAGAGTTTACACATGCATGTGCCGAAATTGTATTTTCTAACATCACAGTGCAGATATCATTGTGCCAAAATGATATAAATGCAAAACAAACAGGGGTACACCACCTTGGAGGAGGTGTTACAGCTAGAAGGGAAAACTGTTCATCTTTTCCTGCAACTCCTGAATATTGAGTAGGCCTATCATCAAACTCGATAAGAAGTTGTGAAAAATTGCAAATCATATCGGAAGTTAATTACCTTTTATAAGATAAAATAAAATATCAGTTACTGTTAAGATTTTGGCACTTTTAAACTGAAGCTTTACATACAATTTTTAATCATTGTTTCAGAATTTTAAGGTTGAATGATTTTTAATGAGTCTTTAACAAATGAAAAGTTACAGTGTTTATGAAAATTCTGTGGTCACATTTTATGTTACCGAGTCTGATAAAAAGTGTTAAAGAAATTCCTCCGGGATGTGCTGCTTTGCATACTCAGTTTCACACAGTGCGTGGAGCGGGAGTCCGCGTGGCCAAAGGCAAATAGCTTTATATACCCCTTTCTAGGCTTGGCGGTTTGGGTGAGCCAATGCAAAACATTTGTTAGCGTAAAACTGCCTTAGCGCCTCCTTTTTTAAAACTATGGCTGTAATGTGTAGCCTATATCTGCTGCCACAGAGCATTCATTGGATATAGTACAAGTAGGCTACTTGTCTCTACTGATGAGGTCAAAACACATCTGTAAACCAGGGATCCAGGGAGTTGTAAACAGTAAAGCCCTGGCTTTCAGATTGTCAACACATTTAAACTGATTTTTAAAAAAATGTATTCATTATTTTTGCTGTTTTTCCAACTTTCAGTATCCAATTCCCTCTCTCTTCTCTTATTTCATGCCAATTATCCCCTCCCTTGTATGAGAACTTGCTGCCATAGTCCGGCCAGTAGCGAGTGAGCGCTGCACTGCCTCCTTCAAGCCAGTACCCACCTAGGCCGAAGCCTGTCACCGACGCACAACCACTCATATATGCAGCGAGTCTTTCCTTCGGCCAATTGCCGCCCCCTAGTGGCAATCCTGGCTAGAGCCGAAAGTGGCGCGACCGGTGGAAATGAACCCCTGTCACCGTGGCTAGCAGTGAAACTGATTTGAACAGTAATAAGGTCAGTGCGGCACTGTTAAGGCCTCAGAGCAAAGGGCAGGTGGCACCTTTAAGGTTACATTACAGGCTCTGGGCTTCACAATCATCCATGTAAGAGTGAAATCCCTTAATGGCAGCCTCTTAATATGCGATTAAAATATATAATAAACGTAATCTTCACTACCGTTACCATCCCATTTGCTGCCATTTTTTTCCAGTTTTTGGTAAAAATACATATTGTTGCTAACTATGAAACATTTAACATTTTTGGGATTTAGCAGACGCTCTTTTCCAGAACAACTTACAAGATGTGCATCAATACATGGTATGATGAATCGTTGTTCGTGCAAGAGATCAGTGCAGTAATACAGTGATAGACATCATTGTTGGCAGCTGCATACCGTACCTGTAACATAGGGAAAGGAAAAAGTTTGTATAATTTTTTTTGTTAATACAGTATTAAACATGTGAGCAGTGGTGATGACAATTAGTTAATGCACAGAATCAGTGGTAGTGGATTCTGAAAAGGTGGGTTTTGAGTCTCTTGCGGAAGATCGCAAGTGATTCCGCGGTCATGACCGAGTGTGGAAGATCATTCCACCACCGAGGGGTCAGGACAGAGAAGAGGCGAGACCGCGAGGAGCGGCTGCCAGGCGCCCGGAGGGATGGGGCAGTCAGTTTGCCAGAGGTGGCAGAGCGGAGGGGTCTGGACGGGGTGTAGGGAGTGATGAGTGACTGGAGGTAAGGGGGACCAGTTCCTCTAGCCGCTTGATAAGCCAGCACCAGGGACTTAAATGTGATGTGTGCTGCGATAGGGAGCCAGTGCATTAAAGTACACTGTGCATTGCAGGTAAAGGACAGTGTCGGGTTCTGGGGGTGCCGGAATGGTGGGGGATGCATTCTGTTGGCATGGTTTTGTGCACTTACACCCTCAGATGACAAGGTCGATGTCAATTATTACTTAGTGGTACTGAGTGATCATCCTCACCCCATGTGGGTGAAAGCGTTGATTTCTGCAGAGAGGGCTGTCTTCCAAGATGATAAGACTGCCATCCACGGAGCATGAGTAGTTGCCCAATTTCTGGAATTCTGGATATTCTGGAATTACGCCTGCGACAGCGCTTTCCACTTCCATCAGCTAAAAGGGTGTCGATCGATTTGCTCGTGGAAGAGTGGCATTATATCCCTCTTGCAGAGGTCCAGGAGGAGGTACTCTATGCAGACCACAGTGGCCACATTTGGTGGCCCAACACCCTATTTAGTGACTTTACCGAATAGTCTGGAAACAACCAATGCTGGGTCATGTTTACACAGAGCGCCAATTGTACGGTCTGCCACTAGAGGTCACACCTACTCACAGAGCAGTAAACACAGGGTTTCTCACCTAATTGAGCTTATACACATGCAGTAAGTATGCTGGCAAATTCTCTTATGTTAGGAAGTGCAGTTTGAAATGGTTTGAGCCATTGAGCTTGGGAACAAATACCAATAGAGCAAAGGGTCTATTACATTTGAAAGTAAAACACTATTTAAAAAACTATACAGTAATATCATTTTTTTTCTCGCAGATTTGTGGAAATGCACAGATCTCCTCCACATTACGGATGTTGTCTAGAACGAGGAGGCGCGTGTGGCTCAAGTGCCTCTTCAGTACCCTCATCTTCCATGGAGAGGAAGGCTGGTGCTGTAACCGGACCACTGAACTTGTCCCGATTGTTCACGATCCATTTCTGCGCCAGCAGCATATCACCGATGAACCTGCGTTGACATAAACACAGATACAGACGGTGTAGACGAGTGACCAAGAGCCCCGGGCACAGAACCCTTTCCCTTTCTGGCTTTTTAAAAACAACATTTTATGATCTTCCGTATTGATAGAAATGAGCAGAAAGCAATCCACCGAATACATGTGTGAGAATGCTGTGAGAAATGAGACTGTGTAACATGACACCACTTCCCACTCCAGGGGAGTCAAATTTCACAGCCAGGATGCAGGTCAAACCGACCGCAATACAACACTCCACCTGCAAGTTACACTGCACATTTGCATAGCTGACATTTTTTACATGAAGTGCAACACACAGACACATTTGAGGTCAAGTAGCTCGCTTAAGGGTACAACAGCTGCGCCCCACCTAGGAGGTGAACATGCAGTCAAACCACAAGTCTTATTCCTTAAGCACAATGCTGCACTGCTGTTCAAATCCCCGAACACCCCCACCCCCCATCTGGTGTGGTGCATTTGTTGAGACTAAAAACTGCATCGACTCGGCCCTCGATGGAATGAGTTCGACACCCCTGCATTAAACAAAGTCAGGTATTTAATTATTATTTTTTTAAAGAATGTTTCTGATTTTCTCCCATTTTTCTCCCAATTTAGTAGCCAATTACACCCTCTATTTTTCATGCCATTCCCCCCCCTCGTATTGTGAGTTCGCTGCCGTAGTCCTGAGACCGTCGACCGTAAATCCGGTACTCCAGAGCCACTCCTATACGCAGCAAACTTCATGCCGGCTTCCCTCCCCCCTCCCTGGGGCGGACAGCCAATTTCGGCCCCCTAGTGGCACTCCCGGCCAGAGCCGACTCTGGCCTGCCCGGTGGAGTCGAACCCCGGTCGCAGTGGCCAGCGTCAAACGTTGTAACCGCTCGACCACCCCGGAGGGCAAAGCCAGGTATTTTAATGTTTGTCCACTGTTCACGGAGACACTAAAATGCACTGAACCACAGTGATGTGGCTGTATAGTGGACATGCGTTTTACCACTTCATACAGCGCCTACAGTATACATCTACAACTATATCCCAAATGTTTTGACTGATTATTCAACCGTCTGTGGCAATGAATGTAAATCAACATGAATTTATTTTACACACATCTTAAAGTTACCTCATAGAGGAACAGTGACAAACACAGATAAAAATTATACATCGAGATGAGACAGCTCAAAAAGAAAAGGTGGTTATGATTGGTTTTTGTCGTTTTGTTGTTACTCATTTTATTTGTGTATCAAAATTGTAAGTGCCTTCAACATGACCATGAGAGCTGTCAACCAGCAGTCGTACAAATATTTACACCACAAAAGTGAGAAACAAGGTTTGTGTTCGTTTTTAGATTACACCTGGTTGTCTTTTCTGGCTTTGTTTTTTTTATGTACTTTTTTAAAAACTATGGGGGGGGGGAATTAATGTAAAACAAAGTATAATCCAAATGAAAGCAGAGGTCAAAAATGGCTATATACAGCACGGCTCATGGTCTCTCACGCTACAGTGAGGAAAGGCGGTGGCTATGACGACGCTCCTTTCAGGTTTTGGGTTGACGTGCACTGACTTCAAAAATAAAAAAGGGAGCGAGGGGAGAGGGCTGGGCCACAGAGTATGCAGCAAGCAAAATATGCAGCAAGCAAAGTTTCCATAAATTAACTTAGAAAATGTCTTTATAAGCTTTAGAAATAAAATGACATGGAGAGCCCATGATGGGGGGGGGGTCAAATTAGGCAAAAACAATTCAAGTATGAAAATATTTTTGTTACATACCATTTTAGTTTCATTTGTACTTTTTTTTTTTTCCCCTCAAAGATGTTTGGCACACTTTTTTAAAAACGCTTTTTTGTGAACATCTCAACAATGGGCCAGTTTTCCTTGCAATTGTACATTTTCATAGCTAAGCAAAGTTTGTGAAGTTATCAACTTGGGAGTCCAGGTTTCATGTCTATATCTTAAATATTTATAATATTTACAGAGTTCTGCATACTCATACATCTATCCGTAAGGAAAGCCTATAGCTATAGCCTGCTGTTGAGGCATCAAGTGTAAACTGTATTCCAAACGGCCCCTGCAGTGTCCCTGGGGCAGAACAGGGTACAGAAGGATAATAGAATGACAGAACCAGTGGAAGTAACAATGATTAATTAGGCTGACATAATTTTCTCTCATAGATCCAGACAATATTTTGCAGGCAATGTCTTCCTTTCCTTTCACAACCGAGGCCGATGAGTGGAAGCTCTAAGTCACTCACTAATTTCACTTTCAAATCAGCGAATGCAGTCCATGATTTCTTTTGCCTTTTTTGCCATCCTCAACATAGTGCAATGATTTTTTTTTTTTTTTTTTTTTTTTCAGGTTCATTTTGTTAGAAAATTAAAAGATAAATCACAATCATTTCATTTAGAAGAAAACAAGTTAAAAATTCAAGGCCACCCAAGTATGACCGTCCTCGGTTCAGCTGATCACCAAGCCCCCGTCAGATCCTCCCCCTCCTCCCAAATATCTCCCGAAATAAAAAAGCGACTCCCTAAAAAAGTAAAAATATATCAGTGAAACAATCATAAAACAGACTGTTGTAGGTCTAGTTTGACCCATCCCATCATCTTGGGAGAGGCAGGGGGCAGACATGTCATATGGAGGGCCAGGATGAGACTCTAGAGAATGAGTAAAGGTTCCAAATATACAGAGTCCTTCCCAGCAGTAAGCACCCGCTGGGTCTTTTTGGCCAGTCTGGGTCTCCAGAGGCTGGAGATTGGGTGACTGGAGAAAGGGGAGTCCCTTGGAGAGGTCTCAAACAGAGGCGATGACAATCATGAGATGGGGGGAGATGTTGGAGATGCTGTTGAGCAGGTCAGGGGCGAGCCGGGACAGGTGGCTCTCCGAAAATTCACAAGGTGGGAAAATCTGCAACACGTAGGCGGGCTACAGGGAGAGAAAGACAGAAACAAGGAAAAGTGTTCATTACTGACGTCATCCATCACTCCGATCCACTCATCGTACTCTCGTCCCTCACCTTCATCTTTTCTCTGTTCTTTGGCGGCGTTACGGTCGGTCATATTTTCACAAGCTAAGTAAATGGCAACAGCATGCCCGTGTGTGTGTGTGTGTGTGTTTGTTTGAGCCGGTTTGTCTGAGGACGTTGGCATGTTAGGGCCTGTGAGGAACCATTGCCTACATTGGTGGATATTTACACCCCATCACCTGAGGTGAGCTCTCGCCTGCAGTAGGGGCTGTGACATATTTTTGAGCAGGGTGACACGCCCGCACAAACGCGTGAACGCACACAAGTTAAGGCGTACCTGATTGGAACCGGGGTTGGGGACGTTGATGATGCCAGCAGCCAGCTTGGCCTGCAGGTAGGTGATGAAGCCGCCCTTCAGGGCGTGGGTCTGGCTCAGAACATCCTCCTGGTCTCGCCCACAAGGCAAAGCCAGCAAGAGGCAGTAGTCACTCTCCACCTAAGCAGCAAAGGGAAAAAGGATTCTTTCATTCGGGCCATTTTCCTTTTGAATGCTGTGATTGAGTTGGAAATTGTTATGAAAAAGTCACGAGACAGGGGTAGGGGTTACAGAAGCCACAGATATTAATCTCTGTGTGCTTACCATCAAAAATACAATGTCGGAGGAAAGTAAGACTCACGGTCATCCTGCGTGCCACACCCTCCAACTGTGACGCCTCCAGCCTCATCCTCTGCGCGATACGGAGCAAGGGGCCTCCCTCGGGCGGTGGCAGCGACCGATGTGCCAAGACGTTGTTGCCAGAGACAAAATGCAGCTGGACGGCCGCAGTGTCATTCTTCAGTGCCAAAAGGCCTTGCCATACGATGGGGTACTTCTGCTCAAAAAAGACACAGAGGAATCAATTACACAGAGTACAGGCTAGTACAATCAATAACCTTTTTTACGGTTTTTCTCAACCCCCTCCTACCAATCCCCATGATTGTCTGCATCTTCTATACTCTGGCACAACCCTCTCTCACCGTGAGAAGCTGCACCATGTCGACAGTCCGGTGTCCAGAATGATCCGCTTTACCATCGAGCCGTGCTTGGGAGGTGGAGGGCAGCGGAGTGGACAGGAACGATGTCGACTCCTTCTGCCCTGATACAGGAGGAAGCAGCTCGAGCTTGTGGGACATCGCTACGGGAGACGTATAAGAGGGCGAGCCAGTCTCCATCTGCACCCGGGGCAAGTGGGGCAGGTCCACGGAGGATCGATCGGCCGCGTGGCGAAGAAGTGAACTTTCTGACGGTTTGGGTTCACCTCGTTCTGCTACAGCCCCTACGGAAGACGAGGGCGTTTTGCTCCGGTGTCCATGGTCTCCATCCTGAAAGCCCGGTGTGGGGTGAAAGGTTGAGGAAAGGAAAAGAAGGAAAATATTTAAAATGAGTGCAGCTACACAGGAGTAACAGAAAAAGAACAGGGCAGCTGTATTGTAGTACATTTGAAAATGTACTACAACCATTCGCACCAAACATCATATGACACCTAATATTGATATATATATATATATATACACCACTCATCTACAAGACAACAGAATTGTATGGGTTGTGAAGGGGCGGGATTCAACTCACCTGTGAGGGAGTGACGCTGCGTGTAGCCAGGTTGATCCCCAGTGGGGAGTGACCAGAAAACTGGGGATGGAAACCCCTTATGTCACGGTACACTGACGAGTATTCCGAGAAGGACCCCGCGGCCCCTGTGTGCATCAGCTGAACCGCTTGAGGAGACACCATTACAGGCACTGAAGGGTGAACCCCCATGATCCTGCTCTCGTCATGAGGAGAGGATGGCATCTTCACCTCCAGTGCTTGCGGGGTGTCCTTCCCCAACATTCCTTTCCCCGCCGGAGGGGTTTTGGATGAAGGGGTGCTTGTGGAGGACGCCAACGGGGCAGCCTCCGGGGTGCGCGTCTGGCGGGACTCAGGGGCTGGGTGCTCCCCCAGCGGGTGGTGCATTAGGATCCTGGGGGGCAGGCCATACTGGTCAAGCCGCAAACCGCTGTGATGCAGTCCACGGTAGTCCGGCTGCAGCTGCGGTACAGATGACCTGCGCAGGGTTTGGTGAAAGTGCCTGCCTTCCTCGTCCCCTGATACGGAGCTCCCACTGCCTCCGGCCGACCCAGCAGAACCACGGTGTGGCTGCAGGACGATGTCCCGTATGCCGGCTGGCTGGGGTGTGCTGGAGCGCTGCTGAGGCCCAGAGCGTGGGGAGGTCAGAGGCTCAGGGCGAATCCCATAAGCCATAGCAGAGAGCGGAGGGGTGTTCATCCGCACCTCGCCTTGAGAGAGGTGCCCCATGGGAACGGTCTGAGTCACACTGTGAGGGGGCATGATGACTGACTGCTCCTGGTGATGCACACTGGAGACAAACTGGGACATTGCAGGCATGCCAGGGCCCAGGACCACAGAGGTGCTAATGGGGGATGCAGAGGGGCTAGGTGGGCATGTTTTGGAAAATGGAGATGGTGAGTGACCGGATGTCCGAGGGGAGTGTGGCTCCTGCTTTACGCCACTCGGAGAGTGGAGAGTTCTGTCAGTGGGGGTACTGGGGCTGGAGCTCACATGATTACTGGCCAAGGAAAGGTGGTGAGGACTCAAACCAGGACTCAGGTTAGAGGGCTGGGACAGCTTACTCACATCGCCTTTCAATGGCAAGGACTCAGTTCCCACCCCTTTCTTTGCATGTTGATGCATCATAGTCTGACTATAGACTAGGACCTGAGGACTGCCCCCAGATTGTGGAGTCATCTTCATTGCTCCGCCTTGAGGACCAGGGTGATACGGGAGTTCTGTCTTATCTGAGCCTGGGCTCTCCTGCTTAATGGAGGAAATGACAGGCTGCGTGTTATAGGGCTGACTAGCAAGGACTCCCACTGGATGTCCGTATCCTGTGGGAGTTTGGGAACCTTTAGGCGTGGGTGGCTGGGATGGGGTGAGGGGCTCCTGTTTAATTTGGGATTTAGATACAGACTGCTGGAACTCAATGTCAACCGCACTAGCTGGTGGAATCTGGCTGATTTTGGCACTTATCCGTTGGGGCCCCTCAGTCTTCTGTCCTGAGCAACTCAACACCACCACACCCTCGGAAGTATTCACTCTCAAACGTGGGCTGGAGCCGGTGCTGTAAGCCGCACTCTCCACCCCAGGACGTACCGCGCCCGCCCCCTCCTCGCCCATGACCAATCCATGGTACCGGTTAGTCTCATTGACATTTGGTCGGTACTTCTGCTTTGGCAGCTGCATGCCTGCATTGCGGTTGCTCAATGAGCTGCGTGGGGTCTCTTCTGACTCAAAGGGCACAGGTATGCGGCTGATGACAGACGTGGCAGTGGAGGCAATGACGGCATTCTTTTCGCCAAAGGTTTGCTGCACCTCGGATGGAAGTGGTGGTTGCTGGAGAGCTGGCTGGGGTGCCGCTGGTGACAACCTGTCTTCAGGTGGAGAGAGCCTGGCAATCACTGTGTCAGGCGGAGTCTCATTATCTGACATGCGCGGGTCACCAAGGGAGGTGGTAAGCAGTGTGCTAGACACAGAGCTGCTACCTGAGGCAGATACGTACTGAGGCTCCATGAGGATCTTGCGCAGGGTGCTAGAACTAGGGTCTACATCAGAGGCTTTGGTGTCAGGGGGCAAGGGGGGGTTCCCTGAAGGAGCCGCTACTGTGGTTGCTGCTGCCAATACCCCCATAGGGGGCGAGGGTACGCCGACTTGAGACACAGGGGCATCGAGGGCTTCACTGTCTTTCGATCTATTAAGCCAATCTGGTGGGGAAGGATGGGATGCTGTGGTGTTCAGCTGCGTTGGGGATAGCGTGATGGGAGGGACTACTAGTTCAGAGAGTGGCTGTTGTAATTTGATGTGAGAGGGGCTCTTGTGGAAGGCAGATTCTTGCAGTTCTGGCTGCTGCACAGGGGGCTGCTCTGCTTCCTTAGGGATGTCTATGGACCCTACAACCACATGCCCCATTTGCTGCTCGCTGGAAGCAGTAGAAGTGGCAACAGCAGCTGCTGTCGCCAAGACGCCAGCTGCTTTTGGCTTTACAGGCAGTCTCTCTTCAGGCATCGATTCTGGCAGCTTTGTAGGAGTGGGCTCTGGTTCAGACACACTCTCTTCAGAGGTTTCCCCCTTTCTGCTGGCACTAGCCTTGTAGTTCCTGGACTTCTTTTGAGCTTTCGATTTAACTTTACCTCCTTTCTTGGGTGTCTCTGGTGTCGTTTGGGTCAAGGAGGAGCTGCTGGTGGCGGGTTCAGCAGCCTTGGAATAAGGACTCAGGGGTTGCATCTCCACATCCATGATGTTGCTGATGACTAGGTGAGTCTCCGGCTCCATCACCTCACTGGCAGAAGGCAGGACCAGTGGCTCTGCAGTGTAGGTGGAAGGAGCTGCAAAGCTATCCGTATCTGTAGAAATGTCTTCAGCAGTGATAGAGTCAATAGCAGCAGCTAATTCAGTCTCACTGGCAGGGTTAGCTGGCTTTTCTTCCTCAATTTCACATTCTGGCTCCTCCGTGACTGGGGGCAGCAGTACAGGGGGCTCTGCAGGGGGTTCCTTGTATGGCGGCAGGGTGGAATTCTCTGTCATTTTGGCGATGTTCTTCACAGCCTGCTCCAGCTCCATCTGCTGGGCCAGCAAAGTAGCAGCTGGGTCTGCAGGTGGCTCAGTGTCAGACAGTTCTTCTGTGCCCTGCGGGCTAAGCTCAGCCACCTCCTTTTGAAAACTGGGAGACCGCGTCTCATCTTTGCTTGGCGTGCCTGGCGACTTTGTCTTATTAGTAGAGGCCTCATACGTCTCACATTCTTCTTCACCAGAGTGGAGTGCACACTTCACTTCCTCTGTGCTTAGACGGATCTTCAGGTTTTTCATGCTAAGCAACTTGTCTTCTGCTGCAGGTTTAGCATTGCGTGTCAACCTTGGTGCCTTCACTTTCCCACTCTTCTCCAATGGCAGATTTTTCTCTACCACTGGGGCCTCTGCTGCTTCTTCACCCACTGTGACCTCATTTTCTTTCTTCTCTGTCAAATGTATAGTTTCCTTGTCTTTCACATGTTCTTTTGGTGATGTCACAGGCTGCTTGGCATCCTCCTCTTTTGGGTTCTCTCCTTCCTCCAGGGGATCATCTTTAGACTTTACAGCCAAATCCTGGGCAGCTGTGATATCTCCTGCCGCATGCTCCTCCTGCTGAGCCACACTCTCAAACGCTTTCTCCAGTTTCCCCCCCTTCTTACTCTGACCAGCAGTTGGGGAGCCCTGACTTAGCTGTACTTTCTGTATGCGGGGTGAACGCCACCCTTCTACAATCTTTATTACTTCGCCACTGCTTCCTGCATCTTTGCTGTCCATCTCCTCTGCTTCTGCCATTTTAGCTGGCTCCCCCTTCACAGGTGACACATCCTCCCCTCGTCGAGTGCGAGTCTTAGGGGGGCGTCCTCTCCTTATGATGGTGGGGACAGCCTGGGTATCCTGCTGTGATTGTTGCTGCGGAGTTGTCTCTTTGTCCCCACCTCGCTTCCGTGTAGAACGTGGTGATTCTACCACATCCTTGCTTGGATGCTGAGGAGTCTCGTCCTCTACTGGAGTGGCGTAGACCGATCGCACATTCCGGCGGCGTGTCCTGCTGAGGGGAAAGCTTTGTTCAGAGCTTAGCTCGGACTCAGTGGCATGGATGGGTGATTTAGCTGAAGACTTACAATCTGATAGAGCCTTGGAAGAATCTCCTCTCGGAGAAGACACCTTCTTCAGCTTCTCTCTGTCAATGCGCTCACTTTTGCGGGTGGCTTGCTTCTCTGCACTTGCTGTTTGAACCACAGCAGGCTGTGGTGCTGGGGGAAGGGGCTTGGTCTTTTTAGTTTTACTCTTCCGAGTTAGCAACACTGGCTCCGCCTGCGTATCATCGGAGACCTGTGTCTGCACCTCATGGGGGTTATCAGGTTTCTGTGTCCCCTCCCCATCCTGGGGATTTGCCTGTGTTAGTGGGGCCTCCTCTTCCTTAACAATCTCCATCCCCTCTTCAGCCTCAGGCTTAGGGGAGACAGAACATTGAAATTCAGAGTCAGGTTCAGGCTCATGCTCAGGTTCCAAACCACTCAGTGAGGCCCCAGGAGTGGGTGGCTTTACATCAAGATCAGAGTGCTCATTAGTATTCAAAGCATTCTCAGCTAGCATCCTGGCTTCAGACACCACCTCCTTTAGCTGTGTTTTAATGTCTGCCACTGTGAGGATGGGCTCAAGGGGTGTTATGCTGATAAAGGCAGGAGGCTGAACCTCCACCAGGGGCAGGGAAGGTGATGGGAAGAGCTTCCCAGCTTCTAGATTTTCTTCTTTCATCTGCAAGTCTGAATGATCTGGGGACACTGCCTGGACAACATATTTGTCCTGTAGAGGAGAAATATCTCTGAGCACTGGGTGAGATGCTACATCTGGGACAATTGAAACAGGGCTGCCTAGTTTCAAGTCTGGCTCAAATGCTGCCTTAGATATTTTTGACAACTGCTGCTGTTGTTCTCCATCATATAGCTTCTCCCCCACATTCCGATCCACAATGCTTACTTTCTCAGTCTCCCGTAGCCGTTGTTCCCTTTCTTTCTGCTGTTGCTGTCCTATGACCTCAAGGAAGCGGCTGTGGAAGAGCACCATTGGTTCTTGCTGCAGGTCCTCAGCACCTATACCAGGCTGCCCTTCTATTGTCCCTAGCCTGTCAGGCTGGCGGCCAAAGTGAAGGTCAAGGTCTTCAGCCTTTCGCTCCAGGTGTTGTAGGCGCCTTGAGTCCTGTTCAAAGATGGAGCTGTGAAGGAAACGGGAGGCAAACAGTTCCTGTCGCTCATGCTCCTCTGGTTTAGGCTCCTCTTTCTTATCTTCTAGCTTGCCCTCTGAGCCGGTACGGATTTTCTTCCTTTTCGAGTACCAGGCGGGAATCGGCCGTGGTATGGACTCCACTTTCTCCTTATCCTTGCTGCTACGGAAGGTGGCAAAGTGGGAGTCTTGGGTCAGGATGGGCCAGTTGTCTTCTCGGGAGGAGGAAAGCGACTTGGCTCTCTCCAGCAGGGCCTTTGTATCTGGTGTGATGGTTTGATCCTGTGCAAATGAGTAAAACTTGTTCCTTTCCAGGGAAGTGGACAGTTTAAGGTCTGACAGCCTCTCACGCTCCCTAAGGAAGTAGGAGAGGGAGGTAGAGGGCTTTGGGGAGTGGTGCTTGCTCTCTCCATCCTCTTCAGAATCAGACTGCACCTCCCCAGGCTCCAAATCATGCAAGAGACGCTGGTGGATGTCCTCACGTTTCACAATGCTGGGGAAGCTAATGTCTGGAAAACGCAGATCCTGCTTGGCTCGGCTCTGCCAGCACTGTTGCAATTCGTCCTCACAACCCAGTGATGCAGCTTTCAGCTTAGGGAGCCCTTGGTGTGAGGCCCGGGCTCTGCTAACTGTTGAATCCAAACTGTACTCCAACAGATCTAGTTGCGTATGCACATTATCTTCTACGTGAGGTGACTCTTTAGCTTCTTTAGCAGCCACCAGGTGGGGAGAGTGAGCAGCACCCTCCTCCTCCTGGTAGGCAAAGTGCCGCAGCCCTGGCGGGGAGGAAATGTTTCGCTCGGCATCCTCATTCACTTGCCGGGAGCTCCGGTAGTTACGCTCCCGCTTAGTTATCAGATCGCAGTCGAAGGCCTCCAGCTTGTTACGTTTGCTAGGCGGGGAGTCATCGGTGACATCCTGAGGAGGCTTGCCTACCTCATGTACTAAGCTCCGGTGCTCAAAGTCCTCTGCATCAGCACCTCTAGGGCTGTCAGGTTTGTCTTGCTTGTCAGACTCCTGCAGTTGCTGGAGTCTCCGGTTCTGCTCCATCTGTTTGCGGTAGCTCTGAGAGTGGTCAATATCCAGGGACAGGCACTCCTCCCCCAAGCCTGTGCTTTTCTCTTCTACCAAACCCTGCTCACAAAGCTCTACATAGCTCTGCTGCTCTGGCTCCCTCATGTCATTTTGGTCTTGGCACCCATTATCAGATAACATCGGCGCAGCACTGGTACGACATTGGGACTTTGTTCTGGGAGCAGCAAAGTCTGAGCAGTCTGTGGCCTCCTCTGTGGTTTCCCCTAGTCGTGCCTGTAGGTCCATACTGAGCTCTAAGCTAACACCCATGGGGATGCCCCCAGATTCCTGGCCATCTTTGGGGCTGCACACCAAAACCAGCCTTTCTGGTTTGGGCTTCTGGTGCCCTCTTTTATGTGCTTCTTTCCGCACTACTTTCCTGTCGCCTTCGGTTTCTTTTACCACTGTATTGGTGGCCCCAATGCCTGCTAATTTCTTAAACCCGAGTCTCCCCTCCTCTTCCTCCTGGCTTACCCTCTTAGACCGATCAGACTTCCCACCAGCCTCCCAAAAACGCCGCTTTCGTGCAGCTAGCCTGTCAACATCCAGAGAAGAGTTACTGCCATCAGTTCCAGGTTCACATTTTGGGTGCTTCTTTGGTTTAGACTTCCCTTCCTTGTCCACGACCTCCACGTGGCTTGCTAAACCCTTTTCCTTGGGAACTTTCCCCTGCTTTAGAGGATCTCCTTTCTGGAGCTCCAGTCGGGAGAGCAGTCCTTTCTGATCAGGTGGAGGTGGGGACAGAGGAGGGGAACGGACGGTGTCATTTTCCCCTTTCAGTCTCGGCTTCTCCGATTCAGATTGGTCCATGAGCTTCCCCTCTTTCTCCTTGACGCGTGTAAGCTGCACAACACAGGGGGGCAGATCAAGACGGCCTTTGCCTGAGCTGTCCTTCTCCTTAGCCAGCAGTTTTCCACCTTTGCATAGTGAACCTGCATCTGGGCTGGTTTCCCGGTCTGGTTCAGGGTCTGTCTCAGAGGACGGGATGCTGGGAGATGGAACCTTCACCTTCCTCATCTTCAGTTTCTCCCCTTTCTCGTTGTCAGTCTTCACTTTGCGGCTAGCTCGTTTGTCCCTCTCACCCCCGCTGCCATGCTCCACTTCAAACAGCTGTCGCTCTTTCTCAGACTTCTCCTTCTTGCCATAGCGGTCTGGCCTCATCTTCTCAGGCTTCTCATAAGGCGGAGGTGAGACGGAGCTGCAGCTTCCACTTCGCTCAGAGGAGTGGCTGTAGATGCGGCGTTCTGTGTCGCTTAGCATGCGCTCGGAGGGGGATGGGGAGGCAGTAGGTGTGGCTGGACGCCGGGGATGGGAGGGGCTCTGGCTCCTCTCAATGGTGTGCCGGCCATGGTCACGTTCGCGGTCTGTCTCGAACCGCTCCCTCTCCCTCTCGCGCTCCCGTTGCAGGTAACTGTATTTGCGGATATCCTGCTCATAAGGGTCGCGGTAGTCTCTGAACTCGCGTGGGTCATCAAAGTAGCGTGGATCATAGTAGTCGCCTTGGTAGGGGTCCCATTCTGGATAAAACTCTCGGCTACGGGAAGCATACTCGCGGCGAGGGTCTTCCGCATAGGTGCCCTGTGCCCGCATACTCTCGTAATATGCTCGATCTGCTGAATATTCATGGTATGGTGGCCTGCGTTCATCTCTGTTGAGAAGAAAAGCAAATATGAACAGATGCTGACATTAAAATTCACATCAGTTTCTCCTGTATCATACAAATATTACAATATAAAGTTGTGTAACATGCATAACTAGGAAAATGTCGCGTGTTTGGCATTTATGAATACACTTAATTCATATTTGTTGTGTTGATTTTTAATACTCAAGAAAGGGCAATACCTTACAAGTGTTTCCTTTGTTCCCAGTCTGATGGGTCTATTGCTTGTGTTACACATTTGAAAAATGTTGAGCTTGGCATTGAGACATTTAGCCTAATTAAGTCCAAGCGAAGAGTTCACTGCGAGGCAGCGTGCATGGTGTACTCTTTATGAATGGTCCATCGAACCTCATGCTTCAGTTTCATTGCGCCTTTACGCATTTCTTAAAAATCCTATTGCGAGTATTTAAGAACATACATTCATTCTTAAAGATTAATCATTTTTACAATATGTGGGAAAGAACTGTGGAAACCAATGCAATTCACTGTTCTCATTGTCCCCTGACCCCGGTAAGTACAGCAAAATATGAACCTTCGCTCAGATGAGATTTCATAGAAGTCTCTGCCTATGTCCTGTCCAGATGCTTGCATTGAGCGATAGAAAGCCACCTGACTCTCTTGGTTAGCAAAGTCCACCTAGAGGCATAAAACAGACATCAGTATTTTCTCCCACTGGCAGGACAAAAATTGCAAACAAAAGAGTTAACTTCAGTAGTTAAAATACACTGTGCAGTTGAAAGCCAAAAGCTAATTCTGATAAGGAATTTAACCATTACACATTCCATTACTTGAGTACCATGCATGGATGGTGCCAGCCAGTTAGGGTAGCAAGAGAGACCTGGCTTTGTCCAATCATCTTTCCTCACCTTGATTTTGTTGCCCCCGATCTTCCAGCCCTTGGTCTCTTTGACAGCAGCCTGTGCGTACTCTATGTTGTTGTATAGGATGAGGGCCATCCCTTTCAGTCTGTCAAACACAACCTGAGCAAAACAGGGGTGGGGGTGGAGGAGGGGGACAAAACAGTATTTTATCAGTCAGGGGACGGTGAAAACTGCATTATGAAGTGAGGGAAGGGGAGAAAGAATGAATGGGGAGTGCAAAGTCAATGAGAGAAAGAGAGGATGAAAAAGTGCCTTTACCTTCAACACGTGTCCATAGCGGCAGAAATGACGTGTGAGATACTGCTCAGTGATGTTGGAGGCCAAGCCGTCAAGCCACACGCATGTTGTGGGCATGCTCTTTCCAAATCCCAGCTGTACAGAAGGAACCACAACTTCATTCATTTTTACCGATGCAATACTGAATGTTTTGTAAACGACTCTAAATAATTTACCTCAGAAAATGAAAGTTCTCAAACACAAACACAAAAGTTACATGAGAAGAGGGAGACGTTAACACAGTAACTAACTCAATATCAGAAATGCTTAGTCGGCAACTGCAAGTTAAAATCTGGTGAATTGATTTTTCCTGTTTCCACTCTGCAGTGTGGTAATAATAATACAATGATAGTAAAATGATGGCCGTATAGATATGGCCAAGTGAGAATGACGGCTGTACCTTTAGCCTATTGTTGCCCAGGTACTCCCCATCCATCTTCTTGATGGCCTTGCAGACGCTGGCGATGTCACAGTACTGTAGGAAAGCATACTGGGGGGCTCCGTTGACTTTTTTAATGTCAATGTCCTGGAGGGAAGCGAGAGAAGGAGGGATTGATTAACACCATAAACACTTGCATACAGTACAGCATTAGAACAGTACCTTGAAAAGCTTACACGGTAACAGTCCATCTCATGGATCTCCTTCAGTTTTGGCATAGTCACACGCATACACAGAATATTACTCGATCCTTGCTGTTCCTCGTTATAAAGTATCTGGGAGGGAACCAAAGCTAATGGAAGTTACCATTCTTCTCAATCTCGTAATGTGAACGTACCACAATCTCCCCGAAGCGCTGGAAGATGTTGAGCAGGTCGTGGTAGCTGGTGGTCTTCTCCAGGTTCCCAATGAACAGGGTCCGCGTGGCCTTCGGGTGGAACTCATCTATCCGCTCGTCCAGTGGGCGAAACTCGTTTTCACTCTCCGTCTCTGAAAAGAGGGGCAGAAAAGAGGTTATTCACCATTGCCTGCTCACAAAGGCGAAAGAGCCATACCCCACACGGCTGCTGTTGTCGTACCAGGGCCGCTCCAGGCAGTGACCTCGATCTGCATCCCGAAGAAGAGCTTTCCCTTGGACGCACCGAGTGCCTTCTCCTGGTCCTCCTGCTGGCGGAAGAACACCAGACCGTATCGCTCCTCCAGGGCCCCGTGGATCTGCACTGACGTCACCTTCCCGTATTTCTTAAACTCGTGGAATAGACCGTCTTTCAGGCTTGTGTCTGCAGAGGGAAGAGGAGAACGGCTTCATTTACCACTCAAATCTCTCTACTCTGTGGTTATTATTTTTGTTTTACGATGCATGTGCAAAGACCTAAAGTAGGGCATGTAACCAGGGGGGCAATCTTATCATAGGCATGCTGTAAAACGCTGCTGTTGGGAGTTGCGGCCCTCACCTGTGGAGCGCACGGGCAGGTTGTGGACCCTGATGCCGAAGCTTTTGCGGGGCTCGTCCTTGTCGAGGGCGTGAGGGGGTTGGCAGGACGGGGCGGGCATGGCGGCGGACTGAACAGAGCGCGCTGGGGACTCGTCGCTCGAACTGCTGCTGGAATCACTGCTGCCAGAGAATGACATGTGCGCAGAGGCCAGGGGTCAAGACCTGACTCACAACGCTCACACGGACCCAGGAACCTGGTTGGCTCGCTTACACCATGTTCTCACTGGCATTTCTCACACATTTAGGAGTAACATTACATTATTCGCCACTGTGTATGCGCGGGGACGTATGCATGTTAACAAAAACCTTCCAATTGCTCATTCCCGCAGGGACCCGACTGGACACCGTCTATCAGCTAAGAAAGCGACCTGCAGAGTCTAGTTATACCAGGGAGGTGATGCAAGCTCCGTGGATCCTGCAGCCACACTGAGGCGCAGCTGGAGATGACTAGCGTAAACACATTCGCTCAGGCATCTTTGTTTCTGTTGGGCCAAACAAGATCCAACTCTGTCAGGATTACTGTGGGTGACGTTAGCAAAACAATGCAGCTTTCACCAGCGGTAAAAACAACAACAAAAAAACGAGGGGATAAAAATATGCACACCACCAACGCAGATGGTAGCCTTTATTAAACTTTCAAGCAAAAGCAAAACGTCAAACTGAAGCTGGAAAACAATTCTGGATCGGTTATTGTTGCTGCATAGAAGGCCTTCCTTCCTGCTCTGTTACGAAGGAAATGGAGGTTCTGCAATACAGCCCCGCCAAACTCGCACAACTTGCCGAATGGACATGACGCCATACACCATGGCTCTGCTTGTGGACAATGCAATGAAAAAGGAATGGCCATCTCAGCCAGCTTTGGTGGGAAAGCTTCCTTATATTAGGATTTAAACTATAGAAAAATAAACACTTCTCATTAGTGTGGTTTTTCCATACTTTCTGGTTGAGAGGAAAGATTAAAGGAGGAAGATTGTTGCAAAGGTGGTAGTTATACAACACTCAATAATAATAATAAATATAACAATAGCATTTATATAGCACCTTCCAAGATCTAAAAGCACTTTACAGCAAAGCAGGAGAAGCTCACTTCAACCACCACCACTGTGTTGCACCCATCTGATAATGCGCTGTATGACAGCCATTCTGCACCAGAAGACTCGCCATACATCTGCTGATGTGAAGAGGAAGGGAATTGCGAAGGTAATTGAATTGGAGAGGATTACACGGCCAGATTGAGAGCGCTTGGGAATTTGGCCAGGACACCAGTGAACCCCACGCTCTATGATAGGAACCGTGAGCTCCCCTTTTTAAAAAAAAAACGTTCTTTCTGCCATTTTTCGCACCCAATTATACCCTATATTTTTCACGTCAATTATCCCACTCCCTCGTATATTTCATGAGTTTGCTGCCGTAGTCCTGATACCGGCAGTGACATCCGGCTGGGCACCGCCTCCTCTGAGCTGGAACCCACCAAGCAGTCACTAACTCCGGTATGCGCGCACACGGCCACTCCTAAACGCAGTGAGCTCATGTCGGCTTCCCTCCCCCCACCCTGGGGCGGAGAGCCAATCGCCCGCCCCTTGTGGCACTCCCGGCCAGAGCCGAAACTGGCGCGGCTGGTGGAATCGAACCCAAGTCGCAGTGGGCAGCGTCGAACGTTGTAACCGCTAGACCACCAGGGAGGCCCCTTCCGTGAGCGATTTAATAACCACAGTAAGCCACTACCTGGGCTTAAGGTCTATTGCGAAAGCTGAGTTACACTGTCGTATTCAGCTACACAGCAAACTCATTAAGGTCCCTTTAAACAAATGGCAATAAACTGGGAAATGTACTTGGTTAAGGAAAGACTTCTGTTGGAGTGAGTAATGACACGCCTCACCTCACGGTGGCAGCCTAACCTCAGTTTTCACAATGCCGTGTACACAACTGAATGCAGCTCCAGTAAAAATGGTAGGAAGGCAGAAATTGAACCCAATCTTAGTCTGCCACAAAACCAGATCGATTGTTGTTGAAATAACTGATCACTTGCAGACTGTGCACCCATAATACTGAAAATGAAGAAATCCACCCAAATCATAAGACATTGGGATGACAATATTCTTTCCCAACCTACCCGATATCTCCATGCAGCAGGAAGGTAATAAACATGCTAATGAGAAGATAAAGGAGGGCGGGAGAGGGATGAGGACAGAGGGAGACTCAGGTTGGGGCAGCCGTTTTCACAGGACGAAGGGTTTTCCGCAGAGCTGCGGGGTCCTGGTAACTCATCTAGCGATGGATGAAGCCATGTTTCCCTGTATTACTGAAAGCTGGGCATGTAATTGTTTTCATTATTGAGGAAATCCTGCCACCCTGATGGGGTGTTTACGATAACACCACCTGTGCTCATGCAGGCACACAGGCGCACACACACACCTCTCTGGTTCTCACTCACACAGTAAGAAGCTTAAGATCTGACAGGGAGAATCTTCCTCTGCCGAGACACCCCTCCCCCCTCCTCATCTCTCCTCTCCTCTCCTCTCCTCCCCCGCAGCCCAGACACCTGCTGACACGCGGCACAGATTAACCCTCACAACAGAGCCGTCAAACACAGCTGCTCCCCAGGCCGGCCATCCCCTCCTCCACACACTAATGGCAGGGTACGGGGGGGATAAACACATCAAAATGCAATGCGTGCACATCCAGACTGCCCCTAACAGCATCAATATTTCATGCCCTCTAATACCCAGACATGATGTCTGCCTTTACATGGTTTCCCCAGCCCCAATGATGTCATTCAAAACATTTGTGTACGCCGTTTATATTATACACTGTGCATATCGTAACTACCGAAATAAGGGAAACGACGTAAAGTGCCTTATAGGGCGTTGGGCCACCACGAGGTGCAAGAACAGCTTCAGTGTGCGTTGGCATAGATTCTACAACTGTTATATTGGCACTCTATTGGAAGGATGCAACACTCTTCTATGAGAAATTCCATCATTTGGTGCTTTGTTGATGGTGGTGGAAAACACCTCATTAGTGTTAAATTGGGTTGAGATCTGGTGACTGAGAAGGCCATGGCATGTGGTTTACATAGTTTTCATGCTCATCAAACCATTCAGTGACCACTCGTGCCCTGTGGATGGGGGCATCGTCATCCTGGAAGAAACCACTCCCATCAGGATAGAAATGCATCACCACAGGATGAAGGTGATCACTCAGAATGACTTTGTATTTATTGGTGTTTACTTTGACCTCTAACCCCGCATTCTAACAGGGGGCGATACTAGGCGACTAAATCACTCAGTGGGCGTTGGCCACGTTTGAATGGCTTCCTCAAAAATGCTTCCGACGTGCTTACAAAATTTTTGCATGGTAAACGAATAGTTCATCATAGATTTTGAGAATCTTTATTATAAATATTAGTTGGCTAGCAGTATTGTTTCCTTCAATCATGAACCGCAAACTCAAACTCAGAAGGCTTTTTACAATTGCGGCCATTTACTTGTCTCCAGTACGTTTTTCCAAACGTACCCATGCGATACAAAATTGCCTTTTAACCAACACAAACATTAAATAAGATGTATGTAGGCCATATAAGTTTAGCTAGCTATAAATATTTATGCTTTTAGGATTAAATAACGTATGGCGGTACCGCAGACCGCTGTTATCAGTTTCTCCTCATTCATGTTGAAGTGTCGGAACTAGGAACAAAATTTCGGTGTTGTGTTGGTTTCCGCGTGGGAGATAAAAAGAGCAAGACATGAATTTGATTGGCTCTTACCGGGCGACATCGCCCGAAAGTTCAGAATTTTTAACTTTTCTGGGTCGCCGTCACACCCATAAATCGGCCAATCACCGGAAGTCGCTCACTCTCAGAGAATCAATGCATTTCCGGCAGCTCGTCGCCGAATCGCCCCGTTAGAATGCGGGGTTGGGGTTTGAGTGGACCTAAACCATGCCATGACAATGCACCTCACATCATAACAGAGTCACCGTGGGAAACATGCATTTAGGTCTGTAGGTTTCTTTTGGCGTGCATCACACATGCACTTATCGGTTTGTTGAGAGCAAGGTGAAGGATGACTCCTCTAACCATCACTTTTTTTTCCACCGCTCAGTAGACCACTGCCTGTGTTCTTTGCACCACTTTACTCCCAAATGTGCATTTGTAGATGTAATAAGGGGTTCATGACTGCACAGTATTGACCATAGTATCCCTCTCTGTGAAGTTCTCAATGGACTGTTCTTGATGAAACTGCCTGCTCACGCCCTAGATTGATATTTGCCGTCAACGGATTCAGTTGCTCGTCTGTTTTGCCTTGCATCTCGAACCAATGCACGGACGTCACGTTGGGTATGTGCTTTCCACCACAGTGGCCCCTAGTTGATGACGTCTTTCCCTCAGACATCCATGGCGACATCGCCTTATCCACTGTGCCTTGTGACACCGAAAATACCTACAGTGCAGGGGTAGAGAGTGGCAGGCGCGCAAGCTAACCATGCAGGATTATATTGTCATTTACCAATTATATTACCTTTCTTTTAAAACAGTTCATTCATTATGGGAAGGAAACTTTGGTTTGGCGCATTAAACCTCCATTTTTGGAGCGCCAGCTGTGTGGGGTACCTCTGATCTTACCCTAACCTTCATGTTTACCAAACGCGTGGGACTGCTGGTGGTGTGTGTACATTTGACCTTATTCTAAGAAATCTACTACTCTCCCTCCAATGCACAGACACATTTTACAGTCACACTACACTTCACATGGAACTGCCCTGTCCTTTATCTCTGCCCTTGTCACTCAGTCTCTGCTGTTGGTTTCTGCCTTGTCTCTTCTTCGGTAAACTAGTGTGTCTGTTTGTTGTGAATGATCACAGAAAAACGTGCAACTACTAATGTCGCCAGAAGTTTTTGTGATCCCCCTCAAATAATTTTTTATAACCCCCAAACCCAAAACGAATGACCCCTCCCGGCAGTCCCCATCGCCCCACATACATTTATACCCTAACACATCCCACACAGCTTTCTGCCACATTTAGGGGGAGAATCCCACATTCTAGCAGCCCTGTCAATAGCTTTCTCCTTTCTAGCCCTCCCGCCCTAGAACCGGAAGTTCCTCTAACAGAGGCCAGGCCTGTGGGAGTGGGCAAAGAGCCAGCAGTGACCAGAAAATTCCAGTTCAAACCGGATCTCACAAGGAAGGGGAGGGGTGGGTGGGTGGGGGGGCTGGGGAGACACATACACACAAACAGAGGCAGGCAGTGAGAAAATATGCCAGCCGTCTCTCCAACATCCCTGTAGCGTTTCTCTCAACCAACACAACAGACAACAGAGACAGATGCACAAAGTCAACAGACCAGTTTCTAGAGACTCTGTAGAAGCACTGGGCCTATGTGCAATGTGCTACAAAATCTGCACGCACATTCTACAATAAAACTGCTGTTTGTCTACAGATCCCCCAGAATACATTTCAACTGACACTAAGAGAAATAAATTATACTATTACGTTCGCACCGGACACTTCCAATTATGCAAAGCGGATGCAAAACTGACTGCCACAGTGACAGCAGGTCTCAGCATTACTGTGAATGCACCTTAATGGTGGTAAGCAAGCAGAACTAAAAGTAAAAAAAACGGTCTTCGCTGTTCTAGTATTTCCTCCACAAAGTGTGTATTAAAAAGGCAACAATGTGATCACTTGGCCAGCAGGTTTCGGCCCATGCTCGTCAACACAAACGATGCGAGACTGACACGTTTGTTAACCGACTTACTTAACTCAACTTCCCGACTGCTTTAAGGCTTTAGGATTGGGACAATCAGCAGAAACCTCAGAGGTCATTAAGGACAGCCAGCACGGGAACACCTCAGCAGCATTAACAGCGCTAATTACATTCCCCTCAAAACAAGGCCCTGTTTTCCGGGGCATAAACAAGCAGGCGAGCAACAGAGCACTCGCTACAAAAATATATGTTTTTCAAACTGCAAAAACAGGGACACCGTTCACTGGTTAATTATCAAACAATTTAACTGGACTTGCAGCATCAAAACAAAGGGTGATTCTTCACTGGCAGTGCTGATCCAAGCACAAAAGGGCTGATTCGTTTCGCAGAAACAGAATTGCCTTTGTATTTGCAACAATGCTCTCTGGGAGTTTTTTCCTTTTTTTTCCCCGCATGGATGTGAATGTAAGAGGTCTGTGTGAGTGTGTGTCTCCCGCACGCGCTCTCCCTCTCTGTCTCTCTCGCTCTCTCTCTCTGTAAGCATGGTTTATTTAAGGCCACAGTGGGGAGCCAGGAAGAGAAGCTGTATGTGTGTACCGAGTGGATTAACTGCTGTGATCAGAGACTTGCGAGTACGAGCGCCCATGTGCCGACTCCTTCCGACCGCGGTGCTTACTAAATCACTAAAAGGAAGACCGCTGCACTTAACACCTATCGAAGCAACACGACTTCAGCCAGTCTAGTATCTCCTGCCTCTGGGAAAAGGGGCTTGTCCCAGGTGACAGAGCTGAGAGAGAGACGAGCCTGATTGGCAAAACCTTGACTCCACCCAGGTAGCCCTCCCTTTCCTTTTCCTTTCTCCCTTTTATCAAAGGGAGGGATTCAGAAGTAGGCCCCAGATATCCTTGTGCAACTGTTCCAACTTGTGCAATAGAAAAAGCAAGATTCTTCAACAGCAATGCAATTCATCCACCACATTTCTTTTTGGGCACACGCATGCAAGCGCATTTTTCAACACTGGCAACATCCATCATATAAAAGCCTGCAATTGCTCCTGTTGCATTTTACCTACAACAAATGTTAAAACATCCACAAAAATGACTAAAGGTGTTTGCTGCTGATTTTAAACATTTCAAATTGTACAAGAGTATTTTGACAGATCGCGAATGAAATCCAATTTGAAAAACCCATGTTAATGGAGCTTTGCAAACTCATTAAAAAGGTTATTTCAATTATTTCAGTGAAACAGTTACAGTAGACTGTTTTTATTCATACCCTTGATAAATCTGATGAACAAAACAGATTGGATAAAATAAACTATACAAGTAATGAGCTTTAATTTATGCTCACAAAATGCAGAACATTTTATTCTTTAATAATACATTGGCACAAACCACAATCGAACGGTTCACAATTAATTTTTTGCCCCCAGAAAAATCA
This sequence comes from Aldrovandia affinis, assembly GCA_029706075.1. Classification (NCBI taxonomy): domain Eukaryota; kingdom Metazoa; phylum Chordata; class Actinopteri; order Notacanthiformes; family Halosauridae; genus Aldrovandia; species Aldrovandia affinis. The sequence continues at coordinate 713,962 of JAINUG010000071.1, forward strand.
AGAATCAGAAATATTCACACCCCTGTTATCAGTACTTTGTGGTTCCTCCCTTGGCCATTATAACAGCAAGTATTCACCTTCTGTAGCGTCGTACGAGGTTAGGGAACTTCTTGAGGGGGATCCTCAACCATTCCTGCATGCAGAATTCTTTTAGTTCCTTCAGATTCTTAGGTTGATAGTTGTGGACAGCTTTTTTGAGTTCAATCCAGAAATGTTCAATTGGATTCAGGTCTGGAGCCTGAGATGGCCACATCAGGACATTGATCTTGTGCTCTGTCAACCATTTCTTAGTTTCTTTGGATGTATGTTTGGGATCGTTGTCTTGTTGGAAGGTCCATCTGCAGCCAAGGTGTAGCTTCCTGGCAGGGGGAACAAGGTTTTTGGACAAAATGTCTTGGTACATGCTGGAGTTCATGGTTCCGTCCATTTTAATAAGGGCCCCAGGGCCTGTGGATGTAAAACAACCCCAAACCATTACAGATCCACCACCATGTTTCACCGTAGGCATGAGGTGCTTTTCAACATTACTTGCATTCTTTGGACGCCAAAAATAATGTTGATGTGCATGTCCAAAAAGCTTGATTCGGCCACAAGACACAGTTCCAATTATAGTTCAGCAAATTCAAGACGGTGAATAGTCTTCAAAAGAGGCGTCCTTCTTGCAACTCTGCCATAAGGCCATTGTCATGTATGCGTCGTTGAATGGTAGCTTTAGACATCTTGTAATCCCAAGATGCCAGATTGTTTTGGAGATCTTGAACTGTGCTCCTTGGACTTCTTCTTGCCTCTCAAACCATCCGTCTCACTACACGTGGGGGCAAGATAGACTTGCGTCCTCTACCTGGCAGGTTACCCACTGTTCCAGTGGCCTTAAACTTCTGAATATTTGACAACAGTGGAAAGCGGTATCTTTAACTTCAGTGATTTTTTTTGTGCCATATTCTGATCTGTAGAGGTCAACAACCTTTTGTCTGATGCTTTCAGGGAGTTATTTGCCTTTCACCATGATGACGGCTGACCACAGTATTTCAAACGTGTTTTCCTTCCTTTTATACCCTAGGGGAACAGGAAACCATTGTAGGCCACTGCAGGTTCCATAACCTTCCAATGAACTTCAGATAAGTTGTATATTTATGAAGATTTGTTTTTGTTGGATTACATTTAAAAGAATAGTTAGGGATGTGAATAATTGTGATCAATGTTTTCTGGAAAACAATATTAATAAAACAAAATGTTTTTCTGAACAATTGTATTAGTATTGTAGGTTTGAAATTTCCAGCATTTTTGAGCATAAAATATACCTCATTGCTTATATAGTTTATTTTCTACAATCTCTTTTGTTCATTTGTTCAAGGGTGTGAATAAAAATGGAGTCTACTCTAAGCTGGCTAATTTAAATTATATTATGACAATATCAAAACTATTGTGAACTATAGCTACTATTACCTATACAGTGTCCGCCAGAATTATTGGCACCCTTGGTGAAGGTGAGCAAAAAAAGGCTATAAAAAATGTCATCACACTCAAAATGTGAGAACTCTAATCTTTCATTGAAGTAAAATTATTCAAAGAAAAACAAAATCCTTTGTCTCAAAGATACTTGATATAAAAGAAATCCACATCCTTAGTTTAACGTTACATTTTTGTGTGTTTGAAAGTAAGCTGAGAGTTCAGTCAAGTGCTCATAGACCAATGCAAAGCCAAGCTTTGCAAAGTGAGTCTTTTTTTAACAGAACCAGCAGGGCCACATACCATTCAGCTATATGTGCTCTAAATGCTCCAAATGCTTTAACCCGACGGTCCAGGCATGTAGCGTTTTCATGAGGACTGCAAACCATGACAGAGGCAGGATCACGGACATAGCGAGCTATCTAATGTGACTGCACAGCGGAGTCTATCGTGCAGTAGACATCACATTTCTGTGTGCTCAGATGCAAAACAACGAGAACCGCTAATCGCTCAGAAAAAGGGCTAACTTCTCCCCGAAGGGGCTCATCAAAAGAGACAATACATTTATTATTATTATTTTTTTTTAAATGATCATCGATTCATGGTCATGTCATGATTGTTCTCGGGCTGGTCAAAAACACCAATCCGTGCTGCCTTTGGCCCATAGGCCTCTAATCGCCCTGGTCTACACAGCATACTTTTCTGGACCTGTTCAATGGGTTTCTATCGCAATAACACCTTCCGCCATCTTTCTGTGAATTACCTCCACAGCTACATGGGAACAGTTCCTGACACACAACCTATGGGCCATTCAAGTTCAGATATGAGGGAGGAAGAGACCTCAACAGATCCCTTAAGGCAGTTCTATTTTACCCAAATGGTATAAGGGGGGGGACCGGAGATTTCATAACAAATTGGGACCTAGGGCCTCATGGACTGGAGACAGGAAGAGGTGCGTGTGCACACGTGTGTGTGTGTGTGTGTGCGTGCGTGCGTGTAGGAAGTGACAAAGAGAAGAATCTGCACAGCACCCAAATGACCCCCGCACGCAGCAGCGCCACCTACCTGCCACTGCTGCTGCTGCTGGTGCTGCTGACGGAGTCGGAGCTGGAGGAGCGGGAGCGTGAGCGGGAACGGGAACGGGAGCCGGAGCCGCTGGGGGAGCGGGGCGCTCTGGACGTCTGGCTCGCCAGCCTCTGGGGGGAGGGGTTGCGCGACTGCGACGAGTGCGGCGAGCGGCTGCGGCTGTGGCGGTAGGAGCGGTCGGCGCGCCGGCCCCTCTCCTCTCGGTACAGGTCGCGGTGCACGACGCTGGCCAGCGTGAAGGGCTCGCGTGCGCAGGGCTCCCGGGCGCGGGGCTCGTATCGCGCCTCGGGGGCCTCGAAGCGGCTGGGGCTCCGGCTACGGGACCCGTAGTAACCCACCCCCACCGACGAGGACCCTCCGCCCCCGGCTCCGCCGACTCCTCCGGCTGCTCCGCCAACGACCGGGCCCGATCCTCCGCCGGCCCCTCCGGGAGCCCCCGCGCCTCCGGGACCCCCCGCGGCCCCGGCCCCGACCAGCACGCGCTCCCTGGGGTCACGGTAATAGTCCGAGTCGTAGTGCCGCTGTCGGTCAAAGCTGCTGCTGCGCTCGTGGTGTCCATAGGCACTGTGATCGTAGGCACGCTCCCGGCCGTCAGAAGCCCTGAGAGAGGGAGGAGGAAAGGGAGAGAGAAAAAAGAGGGGAGGGAAGGAAGGAGGTAAAGAGGGAGGGAGTAAGCAGAGGAAGAAAAAGGTCAGTTACACAAAGGCTAAATGCACCAAACTCAGCACATGAGTCAAATGCCACACATACAAGTGTAAACAACTTCCAGCGCCTTTCTGGAAGTTACATTTTCTGGTCAAACGTTTCCTTTATTAGGAGGTATTCGTATGCAAAATTACATTCATTTTTATTTTAAAACATAATTCAATGTATATGCAAGAGGAGGGGTAAAACGCAAAGGCCAGGAAGCCATCATGAAAGCCATACCGAGCATTTGTAATCACAAAAATGAACAATTTAATGAAAACGTAGTGTAGTGAATGTCCTTTGATTAAACCACGCTCATTACTGATATAAAATATAAGCTCCAATTCAAAGCCACGATGAATATTTGTTCATATTTATAAATCATCATCAGAGGTGTTTTTCGTACAGTCCTGTTATTCAGAAACCTATTAATTGGCTAATATACAATGACTAATGACTAACACGTTTCTAAAGAATGTTTTAATCTTTTGCTGGTTAGATATAAAGTCACCTGAAGAACTAGATATATACTAGCACTGCTTTGGATGAAGTAAAATGGCAAGAAAAAACCTTTTGTTTTATTTGTTTCAGATTTTTGGCAATTTTTCTCCCAATTTAGTGCCCAATTACACCCTCTATTTATTTAGATTTCCCCCCCCCAATGTAATGGACATGACAGGTTTGCGCGATATGACACAACTCTCAACCCAGAAATCAAAAAAGCATAGGCCAATCTGGTTCAAATCGAGGATGAGTCCTTGGCTTGGTGACACACTCCACGGCCCAGACACTAATCATGGCTGGACCAGTGCGAGTGCGGCTGGGATCGCTGTACATCGGCCAGGGAGGGAGGGGTTCGATCGGCAGGGTTTCCCCCGCCATATTGCTCAATGGCGACTGCTCTAGTTCCCCCCCCCGGCAGAGCAGAAATGTATCTTGATTCCATAGTATCGATCTCATCTCCATAGAATATTGCAGCCAGTGTGAAAATGGCGCATCGCATCGCATATGATCCGTTTATTTTTTGTTTGTTTTCTGAAAGCTGTATAAAATACAGCCGTAAACGTGTTAAGGCCACACAGCTGACCATATGCGGTCAGTCACACGCATGTGGCGCTCTCATACACGAGGGCCACAGGAACATCTCGTGATGGGGCAAAGTGTCTGAGGGTAGGTCCGCGTAGCATTAGAACAGCTTTAAAAGGCGATGTGACCAAGACTGAGAGCAAGCTCGGGGTCTCGCCCACTGAGCAACGCTGCAGCCAGAGTCAAGGTTTCACTTATGTTAACCTACAGCTACACTTGACGTAGTTACACCTTAACTTACTCTGACTTGCTTATACTTTCTTCCCAGTAACATGAAAACCTATACGGCCCCTAAGCTCTAGAAAGGACACATTTATGATCGATTTAGAGGAAAAATGCATTTTATAGCTCTGGTTTTGAAAACATCTCAAGCTGTACAAGAAAAGGTTTCAGGGAAAAATCAGAAACCAGTTTGAGTCATACTAGCATTTATTGACATTGCAATAGTCTCCGTTTTATCATAACTGACAACTTGTGGACTGTAGTATTTGGTTGAGGAAAACTGCACACACTTGGACTGCTCACATTTTTTGCCTGCTGATACACTTTTCCATAATTATGAATGAGTTCTAAGGTATAATGTGTTGCTTCCGATTTATCCTGTAGAAATGTAATAAAAGGAGAGTATCCCTTTTATAAAAATTATCCATAATTTTGACAAAAACTTAAAACTATTCAAATGTATATTTTCAGTCACTTTTTTTTCCAGCATATAGCACTCCTACCATGTCATTTTTCTGGGCTCCGTGAAGTCTTAGGAAATGATTAAACATTTTTCCTTTGCATTACGGAGAAAAATCGGATCCAGTATTTTCCGTTTACATTTTAAAGGCCGCGGCACAGTACCACACCTAAGTTTGAGGTCACCATGTTTAACTGGTTTAATTAGTGCCATTTGGGTTTTAGGTTGACGTCTAAATGTGCATCACATGCAAGGAAACCAATTCCCCTGCCCCTGTGAGAACCGTGCCACTGAAAGGTCCTCAGGGGAAACACAGTCCTGAAACAGGCTAGTGACAGGCTGCCACTTGTATAAGGATGCACATTCATTTTTAAGTTTTAAATAATGCCAAAAGAGAAGAATCCGCTTGATCTGCGTAGTTAAGCAACCTTTCACACTGGGACAAGCCGAGCTGTACCCCTAAAACCTGAGCAAGGCTTGAACCACTGCACCTCCATTTGAGGGAACCGGATACTTTAATGTTTTAGAGAGGGGAGCAATAACCTTTTTGTTTTTAAACAGGACACCAGGAAGACACCAATTATTGGTCAAAAGACATGAGGAAAAGCCTCGCCACAGCTCCAGGTCCCAGGGAGTCCGGTGACCACACTTGTGCTTTCTCTTCTCCTGAAGGTCTTAATGATTTCATCAAATTGATTTCATCTGGATCAAGAATATTTTCCCTGCTCACGGTGTCTATCTGCCAACTGAAATAAATCTACAAACCCTGCAGGGGGTCATTACTTATTTTGCAATAATGCTGTTCAAAATGGAAACACCAACATACCTGCATATGAAGCGGTGTTTTTGTGGCAAAAAAATATTACCTTGGGCCAGGGGATTTGAGTGCTTTCCCCCTCTACACAATTTCAAAGATGAAAGGTGTTGCCTATAATTTGGTAACAGCTGCATAAATATGAGCAATGCAGTGGTGCATCCTGCTACAGTGTAGTACCGGGACCTCGGAGGTGCAGAAATGAATAGTGTTGACATGCACGCAAACATCGGTTTATTCTAGAACGATCCGCAACTGAGCCCGGGGATGGCTCTTCACGTGGTCAGTCTGAAGATGGACGTCTCTGAATTGCAGCCAAAACCATCCGTTACATTTGTTCTATGACATTGGGTCATCCAAATCTTATCCGCCTTCCGTAAACATTCGCTTAAATGTTCATACAGGGTGCAGATGCAAAATGTTGGATGCGTCTATATAAATAGCTAGATTTAAAAAGTAAAAAAACGCAACAACAAAAAAGTGAAGTCATCATCTGCCTGTTCAAGCTTTTAACATTGAATCTGAACAGAATTATTTTGTCATTCGTGACTCTCTCAGCCAACCCAGTCACATTTACACAGAGAAAGGAGGGGGAAAGACACAGAGACGAGATGAGGTCAGAAAAGGAAAGTGCCAAAAATAGAAATGCGTGTCATTTCATAGCTGGCGATCAATGAGAGGGCTTAATCTTTCCCCTTGGACACAGAGAGACATTTTTTTCTGAACACGGTACAGCCTATTCTTTGGTCTATTGTAGCAGAAGATTAAAGTAAAGGCAGATATTCTACCGATGTGAAGATACAGGTTTAAGGCACATGAGGCCAGCCTCACCATGTTCCTCTAGAATATTACTCCAGGAAGACAGCATGGTGCAATGGCTCAAGGAGCTGGGTTGGTGACACAAAAGTCACTTGTTCAAATCTAATGCATCAAAATAAAGGTGTCTGCCATGCTAAAATTGAAAGTAAACGTAATGCAACCGAAGTTGGAGCCACTTAAAAGCCATCAATGTGTTTGATGCAGCATGTTTTACCAGGATTCCTAAGAATAGAGGTGTTTTTTGACTGCTCGTGGTTATTAAACCTGACAGCAGTAACAAGTAAACTGTTGAAAGCGAGTACAGGTTCACACTGTGAAGCAAGCACGAAACCAAGGAGTATCCTCTAGGCTAATTGCAAACTAGCTGCAAATGGCCCACGGTCTGGAAACAGAGAGGTGGGGCTGTACTGCACTGAAATAAAACAGCTTTCCAAGCTGCTCGCTCATGGCCTCCTCGCAATGCACTCCGTCAGCGCTGTGTTCAGCTCCCCCTCCCCCATTTTTAAAATATTTTTTATTTCCATCAACATATTTTTTCAGCTTTCGTTATCTACCAGAGGGGTGAAATTCCACTGCCTCACAGGTGTGTCCAGGTATTGACCAATTAAACAAAGAGCAGGGTAGCAAGGACCGAGAGACAATGAGAGAGGCACAGAAAGATAGAGAGAAGGAGAGCAAGACGACAGCAAAAGCAGGAGTCAGAAAAAAAAGACAAGCCATAGGCAGTCTGCAGAGTCCTGCAGGCCAGTGCAGTGGTCTCTTTTTTCTACAAGCTACTGCCGTTAGTGGGAAACAGGGAGAGAGACATGGGTTCGACTCAGGGTTAGAGAAGTGCTCAAATACACAGGGCAGGACATACCAACCTTTTCAGACAGCGGTAACCCGACCTACAATCCCAAATACAATCTAGGGAGACAGAATTTTTACGAGCCAAAAAACAAAACTGGTTGAAAAATTGAATGATGTAAAAATGGAGCCAAAAAGAAAAAGTTTCCACTGTTGTTGGAGTATAAATCCTCAATGGTCCGGCAGGAAGCCCAGCAGGTTGGAGGGACTGGCGTGTAATCCAAACTCAAAATACTTGAGTCCCAACCCTCTCGTTTGTAACAGCAAAAGAGGAAAAAGTCAAATAAATCTACCTTTTAGTGATCAATTTCTTAGGCGATGCACTTTTAATTAATAGTATTAAAAAGGCAAATTTCTGAAAAACAGTCACAGGAATAAAGCAGTAAGAATTAATCCAGTGGTGATTACAGTCCTGGAGTGCAATTTATGATCTGGCTTCCTTAGAGCTGAATGCAGTTTCAAAAGTGCCCCACAGAATCCAAGGGTCAGTCGAAAATCCCTTCTTTCTTTCTTCAAAGTCCCTCTTCTGCTCCCCGAATCCAGATTTCTCGATCTTCAGTGCTGATCACACAAACCACACCAACACACACTTATCCACAGCAAAACCTTCTTTCCTTAAGTCAGTCTCCACAATCCACAGGTTTTCAGTGACACTGGCCATTCACAGCTCTGGCTGTTCAAATACTCCCAGCCCATCTCTCAAGCAGGTGGCAGGCACAATTTGTGTCGGCACATCACAAATCCCCAAGGAACAACCCATATTTTGTTTATTCCAAATCTTTTTGGTAGAGATGCCAAAACACAAACTTTGGTTAGGTAGGCAGCCGTTTGTGAGGTAGACAAGTTGAGAAAAGCATAGGAGTTCAGTTAGGTCGCAAATACAGATGGGGTGGCTTTCTATTCCTAACTACAGTGGCATCCATTACACCAACACTAGATCCAGGGGTGGGGGAGTAATCCGGCAGGGGGAAGACATGACTTCAGTTACATCCATGGGAAAATGTCTCTTCTTGCTTCTTCAGCCCAACCACAAAAAAAAAAGAAAAGAAAACTTATTTCCATGGAATTTTTGTCTTTGTGTTGTAAGGGTCCTCCACCATCTTTTGGTGTCCATACCCACCACAGTTTCCATGCCACAGTTACATCCATGGAGTTAAAAAATACCCGAAACAATAAATAAAATAAGATCAAACAGGGACTGTCATTTGTTTTTGCTCACTCACGTGCTTTATTTGTCTCTGCACAGTTGATCAATGAGCAGAGGTCTCCCCATCATTTTTAACAGTAGAGCCCTGATACCAGACATATAATCCCAAAGAGAAACTGAAAAGTAAAAAAAAGAAATAAAAGAAAAATAAAAAACCCACACCACTCGCCAATGTATGAATATCCTCGAGTTTGGCCAATAGAAATCCAGCAGGGGGGTGAGTATCCGGGGAACATTATCCACAAGGGTCCAGACTGCGATGGATGAGCAAATCATAAGCACAGTTACTCATAAGTACGAGAGTAACAGAATCATAAAGACCCATATTTATCCGATTTATAATAACTTTTGCATCTTAAAAAATGTATACTTATGTATTTTTTCGGGCATTTTCCTGCAATTGTAATAAAAATAAAAATAAAAGACGACATTAATCCACTGAGGTACTGTACTTCCAGATTAGGGCAATCCCAGGCAAGCCAGCTGGAACAGGAATCTCTCCCGCATCCAAATTCCCTGGAAACTTACGATATCCAAAACTCGCCATGGTTTTTCCGAAAATGTGATATCCAACTCTCAAGGAGGATACGTCTCACACTGTGAATCCCCAATAACAAATAAATAGCCTACAGACATACTTGTTTTTAGAAGAATAAATAAGAAAGGTATAAATTATTCATTTATAATTCCATGAGCGAGGTCGGAGCTTTGGGGACGTAGGAAGGATCCCTAGATTATGTTCTACGTCTGAAACTTCCTGGAACCTTTCTTTTTTTCTTTCTTTCTTTCTTTCTTTCTTTCTTTCTTTTTAACCACCCAACCAGAAAATTATTTCATTTGAAAAAGGAAAAAAAGGTTTTAATAAGAAACAAGAGTCCCTCTGCTCTTCAGAGAAACCTTGTCCACTTACCCGTCTAGTCTGCGTTCATACCGTCCCTCTCTGCTGTGGAGGGACGTGGGGGGCCCGTACACTGGCCCCCCCGGCCCCCTCGTGAACCCCGAAACTTCCCGCCCGCGCGAGCCTAAGGACAGGCTATCGTCCAAGCCCCGCGCGGCGCTGGGGATCGTGCCCGGCTCATTGTAATCGGTGCGCAGGTCTCTGTCGCCCATCTTGTTGATGGAGTTGTGAGCCTTCTGGGCGCTCTTAATGTCCACGAAATCCACAAAGGCCGCCACTCCGCCCTCCGACCCGCGCTTCGGGAGGATCTTGACGCTCTCCACGCGTCCATACCTGCGGGGGTGGGGGGGGGGGGGAGCAGGGACGGAAGGTCACAAAGGCAGAAGGGGAGGGATGGAGAAAAAGGATGTGAAAGATCATTCATGTTAAAAGAAGTGACAGGTCCATTAGGGTCAAATCAATAAGGCTTACAGTGAAATTACACCATGATCATTACTCTTCAGACACGTCCAGAAGATTCATTTCTCCTTCAGATGAGAAATGAGCTTACATAAGTCCCAAACGAGGTTAAACTGAATATAACACCAACAAATAAGTTAACGTTTGCTTTACGAGTCAGCCATGGAGAGAACCTCTGTCCTCAGTGTTGCAACTGGAGTGGGGTGGGGGGGGAGGAGAATTAAAACACTGAAGAGGTACTTGCAAACACTGCTTTACCACTGACATTGAGAACGCAAAACAACAAGACGGAAGGTGGTGGAGGTGAAGAAGGAAGGAAGGTGGAGAATTTTTAGAGAATGCAACGGAATGGAAATGCTCTTAAAAATCTATGTCGTCAAAGAAATAGGCTACTGTCTTATCAGTAAGCAGGGACAGCAATGTGTAAACTGAGAACAAAGTTCAGCAATAATAACAAACAAACAGTAAGGTCCTTAACCCAAACCAATTTGTGCATAACCCATCTCAGTCACCCTGGATAAGGGTGACACTGGGCAGATGAATAATGTAAGAGGTACCGTTATCATTGACTTTACGTCATTGATTCTGTCCAGTGGAGAAAGAAAATGTCTGTTCTCTACAAAGGATATCAGCCTCTCTGCTCCACAGCTTCAATAACCCCTTCCCTCATCTCTCCACGCCCCACCTAATCTCAATCGTACAGTACTAAAATGGCAATCTCAAGATGCTTACTAATTAATAAGAACTACAAAAGGACAAGGTGAGGATAACACCAGGTCTTCCGTTGAATGATATGAAGAGGAATGATTTTATATTTTCAGTCAAACAAGATAAAATATGGGTTGCCAGAACTGATAAGAATGGATTTTTGGGCCCCCCGGGTGGCATAACGGTAAAGGCATTTGCCCGGTGTGCAAGTTGCCCACTGTGGTTGGGGTTCGATCCCCGCCTGCACCAGCCCGGCTCTGGCCGGGAGTCCCGTTTGGAAGCGGCGTTGGCTATCTGCTCCAGAGGGAAGGGGGAGGGACGCAGGCAGGAGCTTGCCGCATGGAGAGTGGCTCTGTGTGTATCTGAGTTACGGTGGACAGCTTGACAAGCTCCGTCTCGAGGGAGGCGGTTCGGTGCCTTTGTCACTGCTGGTCCCAGGGTTGCAGCAGCGAGCTCGTAGTACAAGGGAAGGTATAGATGAATTAGAAATAGGGTACAATTGAGTACTAAATGGGGAGAAAAATCTGAAACACATTTTTTTTTTTTTTTTTATTGCATAAAAAAAAGATTGCATTTTTTGCAATGCGCAACATTCTGTCAAACAATGCAACCAAGCTACAGTGTCAACATATTGTTCTAGTGCCATTACAGCATTTTATGCAAATTTATGAAAAACTTAAATATATAACTTATAGAATATGCAAATTTGCGTTTATTGGCAGGAAACATGCAAGGTGGCTTCCCCCCCAGATAAGACCATTTGTAACAATAACAATAGCACCCACATATTTACTGGGAGCGAGTCAATCGCAAAACTCTACTGATGTAATGCACGAAGGAACAAACTGGTATACAATATGGTTAGGTTTGTGAGAACAGTAGACGCATTTCAATGTGATGCAGCATTTTTTTTTCTTTTAAAGCTACACCACTTTTTTTCACCAAAATAACTTTGAACACACTTTCGTCATTTATACTACTGGAAAATGCACCTGGGTGATTATGAATATATATTAGAGGGATGTCAACACACTAAAGCCTAGAATCAGCTTTATCTAACATTGAAAATCAAACTGAAACGTCAATACCGCTTTTAAAGGTTACTCCTACTCCTTTGGTCCAATTGGTTTATTGGCAATGGCTTTTAAATTGTGATTCACTTTAAGCTAGAACAGCACACAACAGTAAATTCGGCTTCGATTACACGATTTTTCGTTTACGAATCGAAATTCGATTACGAATGAGTTGGGAATCGATACGACTGTTAGAGGAAAAAATGAATGCATTGATATAGAGGAACTAAACTGGAAACGAATAAGAAACTGATCCCAGTTCCGTTTCCCACACGGCCTCTCCGACGCCATTTTACAAACCCATTCACAAGGCATGCGCCGTCCTACCCCCTCCTCCCCTCCCTCTTCCACAATCTCCTGACACTTTATCTTTGATTAGCCCCCCGCCCACCACAGAACATAAACGAGGCTTCCCTTGCGATAAACAGACTACGCGTTTTCGGAGAGAATTACGTTGCATCGCGATCGTTTGCACAGGAAACGTATCTGCACTTCTTTGGCATAAAACCTTAGCAGCCAGGCTATGCAACACACCCACACACCCATTTCCCACGGCCAGGGCCAAATAACGAGCAACTCGTCGAGGTGTAACACACAGAGAAATTCCTCACAACCATTACTGCATTGGAATACGCATTTATTTACTACAACACAAAGTTCCAAGTCAATTAACTGTACAAACATGCATTTTCGTAACAGTTGATTACGCTGGTAAATATTTAATTAGGCAAGGTCAGATATGAGGCCGGACAGTTAGCGAAACAACCTAATTTCCATGCTGTCCTGCTTCTAATCCACAAGGATGGGTTCTGCATACGCCTCAGATCTTCGATCAATGTTTGCTGCTCCATTAACCCGCCACTATCCGTTCAAAATCGCGTCTTTTCTTAACAAGAGGAAAATGTACAAAAATGGTAAATCAATTCAACCCTTTGTTAAAGAGTAAGAGTTGAGTAGCACAACATTCAACACATTTTCGTACCAGACTGAAGGCTTAGCGAGGTGCGACTTTGGTTAAAGAATCTTTGTGTTGACACTGCCACTGGTTACAGAGTATCAGTTCACAACTTCACACCTTCAAGTTGATGGTTACACATTTGCCACGCAGAGTAACACAACGGCAATGGGCATGGAAATGGAACTGGAAATTATGTGACGGGGAAAAGACAGCCAACGATGCAAGGTCGCTTTCAGCTGTTACAATTTACTCCGGACACAACTGTCATATTAGGTGAATAATAAAACGATTGGAAAAAAAATGAAAAAAAATCATGACATTTAAACCATATGGTATATAATTAATTCTTAAAAATGATTAATAAGCGATAGCTTCAAAATGATGTAATAAAAAAGCCTACAAACAGCCATCAAAAAATATCCTGGGTGCAAAAATGAACATTCTGAATTGAATACATTAAAACCATCCAGACTGCCATCACCATGATTCAGTTAGTCTAAACCAAAGAGTTGTTGGGGACATAGACACTCAAACTCACTACTTCGTCATATAGGCTGCTTCTAGACGTGGAAATAAAACGGTTCCCCCTTTTAACCTGGTATGAAATATTAAACCACAAGAGCATTGCCAGCTGCTGTCATTCCTACTCTTTTTTTAAAAGCCTTCATTTTGCAGCCTCCAGACCTTGTACTCCAGGTCTAAGTGGAAACTTTTTGACATTCTGGAACGTCACCTTAAACTTTACCTTTTATAAACAAAATGTAAAGACGACATGTACTATGTGGCCTATTTAGTGTGCTATATAGAGCCCATTTCAGCGGAATACGTGTAACAAAGATCGCAGAATATAAGGACACAATGCTCAATATGTAGGATGCTTCACAATGTGTCCTTGTCATGCTTATTAGCCGTTTCCCACGAACAGTTGCAATACAGGAACCAAAACTACTTAAGAGTCGGCTTTTCGGCTGTCCATCTCCTGTTGCTCCTACATTTAATATAATTCCAATTAAAATCGAGAAACCAACGAGGGTTCATGATTACCATGTGGATATAGTTAATCAGATTCATGTAAAATATTCACCCCGTATGGATTGCGGTGGTTAGCTCAATTCCACAGACTTAACGTCAATGGTTCACGCAGGTCGCCGTGTGTTAACCTTAAAAACACGGTTGCAATGAACAACGAGCTACAGAATTAAATATTCGATTTCAAAATATCATTAAATCCACTGGCCTGCGACTGTTTCGGACAAAGTGTTACATTCAGGTTACTTTGAAAAGGGTTTTGCAGTGGATATCTTTTTTTTCTTAAATCCTCGCGACGTGTAAACTTTGATAATCAAATTAAGATAATAAATTATAGCTAATAAATTTGTGAACATAGCCAGCGTAACTACTGCAACTTAACTTGATAGTTAAATGTCACGAGCGACAACATTAACGATTAAGTTACACTCCCTTTCGACCGTTGGCCAGCTAGGAAATGTAGCTAGCCTACGTTAGCCAATTTAAGAGAGAAGTTATAGCTAGCTAGATAAACAGATAGCTTCAATGTCATTGACGTTTAAGCTACCTGAATAATTATTATATTTTAATCAATCGGATCGGGGATATACTTGCTTGTTAGCTAACTATCATTAGCCCAAGACTTCGTGATTGTTGCACATTGAGGTATGATTGTTGCAGTTAGCCCGCTACAGTATCAGCATTACCCTGCTTCATCCAGACCCTCCAACATCCAAGCCCTCTTCGCTTATACGTGTACCGTAGCTAGCGAGCTGCTATTTACGAACAATAACAGATCCTGCATAAACTCACAAGCTAACTAGCAATGTGTTGTGTAACCAGTTAGCTAACGTTAGCTGGCTACCGTGTTCCATTTCTTCAGCTAGCAAGCTAGCGAGCAAGAAAATAGCACTAGCTGGCGAACGTTAATGAACTTTCTCCATTAAATATGCTACAACGCAAATAGGCTTAACCCTCTAATGTATGAAAAACGCTTGCTTGCGAGCTAGCTTGGTACAGTTTTCCCACGGCGGGGCAAGTCGGCAGTGTGGGATTCCATGACCCGTAGCTAACGTTGAATAAGCCCGGCTTTCTGTCTTTTTTGATAACTTACCGTTTGAAATGTTCGACAATTTTTTCCTCTCGCACATTTTCGGGTAAATTCCCAACCCATAGGTGTCTGGTTTCCCGGACCATACTGTGTGTTCGTGTCCCCCGTTCATACAGATATGTTTTATAACGTTGTAGTCCTAACCGGTTGAGTGTATCCGCGCTGAAAACTGAACGCCGAGGGATTCCGTGTACAGATCAGAGACGACGTGCTCCTACCCAATCCCACCATTAGTTCTCGCGCTCTGAGTGATTCTCTGCTAACTACTAGCGCGCTCTGTCGACGGAACCGCGCTCTGCCATTCGCGTGACTCGCGCGTCCACGACACCACGCGACCGCCTTGCTTGATGCTAACTGCTTGCTGCCCCAGAGGTGCTCATTTGGCGATTTCAACTGCGCACGCGTTCTGTTACGGTTTTTTTTCTCCGAGTCCGTATACTATGCGCATGCGTAAAAAATGTTTTGAAAGGGAAAAGGTGTGGGGGATGGGTGACGTTGTGAAATAGCCTGTACTATTGCGCAATGATAATAAATGAGAATGTTAGAAAATATATAATTGCAATAAAATATTAACGATCAAACACTAAATACCGCAAACTACCTGCTTCTTTACAAATTGCCATATGCATATTGTATCTGTATGAGAACCTCTGTGATAATATACACAGACTGAATAAATGCAAACTAATATACAAATATTGGAAAAACTAAATTACATTAGTTGCGATCATTAATATAAAAATTATATCCTTTACAGCACGTGGACTATGTTGGTGTAGCTGGCTCCAGCTGGTGCTCAGTGATCACTGATATTTCAGTGTCATTTCAATCGAAGTCAAATCATTTGAAAACCGGTCTTGTCTGCATAGTGAATAATATAAATAAATTGTATTGATGAAAATATCATGTGACTAGAATGACAACTGACACAAACATGTTATTTACTTATTGAAAAGATCTTATATTAAATCTTTGCAGGCTAGTGAATAATGATTTCTAATCTGTTTCTATTATTATTATACAATTTAAAAGCTTCAAAGAGACATGTTTAAAGGGGCTCAACCAGTAAAAGCACTTGCCCGGAGTACAGGTTGCCCACTGTGGCTGTCGTGGAACAAAGGCCACACCTCCCTCTCGGATTTGAGTTCAGACAACTTCTCTATTCATGTGCGCATGGAGAACACAGACATTGCAAGCAACCAACGAGCCTTTTAAGGTACTTTATACACATCATAACAGGAAAACATGTCGGGTGAGCATGCGATGCGTCCGGGCCAAAATGGTTGACGGGCAGTTGGAGAAAATGGTTTAATATATAATATTAATATTTTATAATATTAGAAGTGCCAGACACCTTTGAGAACAATAGGAACTTAAGGCAGAACAAAACTTACAAGATGTCAGCAAAATTGAACAAGGTCATCTGATATATCAGCAAAACTTAAAAAGGCCTTTTTGAGGCCTATCTCCAAGGTGAGCAAAGCGGACCTTTCTCAATTATACTTCCACGCGGCCAGGGTTCGATTTCCCCAGCTGCGCCCCAGAATGCGATTGGCCGTCTGCCCCAAAGGGAGGGGGAAGGGAAGCCGACACGAGATCGCCGCATGCATAGAAAGCATCTCTGGTTGTATCGGAATCATGGTCATCACTTGCATCCCACCCACCGCCGGTGCCAGAGTAGTGGCTGGTCCCGTAGCTGCGTGCGGCGGGCTTGTTGAAGGGGCAGAGTTGGGTCAATAGGGGGGTACAATTGGCCACCATTTGGGAGAAAAACAGGGAAAATCTAAAGCAAGAAAAAAGAATACGGAGAGTGGGGTCAAGGGAGAGAGATGAGCTGAGGGGAAACAAGGGAAGAGCTTGAGAATGGTGAGGAATAAGGTGGAGATGTGTACAATTAAAACCTCTCTCTCTCCCTGCTAGGGGCATGGAAGTTGTACAACTACACAAACTGGTAATTTTGCTAGTATCTAGCGGTTGTTGATGTTGTGTACAGAACACAATTAGATGATTATACATCTGGTCATCTTACTTCTCCAAATGAATACTGAGGGCCCATTCTGGTTGAGAGTGCAAGAGCAGTTGCCTTTATTTCTTTGAACATTCGGATAACAAAACATGCACAAGCTAGTGTAGAAGTCCATCAACGAAAAAGAGAATTCCAACTAAGAAGGAAAATAAGAAAAGGGGAACATATGTGTTTTTGCTCAGTTTCCAATCACAGAACACAAAAAGGCAAGTTCTGCAGAGTATGTCCTGAGTTCATTTATCATGTGTTGTCTATTTGTGTCTCGGTACAACAGCAGTGCCTTTCCAAGGATTTGGCCTTGCGACTTCCTGCTTATAAATCAAATTCTCGAAACGCCGTGTCAGTTATGGTTTCGATATACAAACCCAGCAGTCATCTGCAGTATTACATTTAGAATTTGGGCTAACAAATCATCGGCGGTTATGGCAACTGTGGTAACTCCTTACACAAGATGTCGACAGTGGTTCTGTACCCATTATGAACTGGTCTGTCACCACAGCAACTCTGCAGTTCCTTTTCCTGAAGGTCATCCACAGGCTTCACCGGACAGGCGATTATGATAGCATGTGTTTCTGAACCATGTCAACACCTCCACTTCGTATTTGAAAGAGATCCTCCACGTCCACTGTAATGCAAGTGGGCTGTTTTGGCATCGTTTACCAGGCCGGTTGCTTTACCGGAAGTCAGAAGAAGACCCTGTTTTGAACAGAGGACACCTCTGGTACCAAGTGGCTTTCACCTTGATTTTCCGCCCTTCCTTTTAAGCCTGAAAGCAACTTTTTATGAAATGCTATAGCTGGCAGCAAAATGGCAGCTGACAGGAAAACTGTATTTTTGGCAACCTTTCTATGGTGTGTAAAACTGTATCATAAATGCATCATTGGAGGCGTGATCCTCTTTGACTGCAACCGGAGACAGCCGTGAGTGAGGGTGGCCTAAATATCTACAGCACCTCCTTTTATCACTACTGAATGTAGCAAAAAGGCCAGGAGAGTAGTGACAGCCTCTAAAGAGCACATATTCGGTGCTCAATATATGATTTCTTTTAGCTCATATCGAAAAATATCTTTAGCGATCTATGGCACAAACTTGTGCAAAGAAATCCAATCGGCCCAGCAGTCATGTACTACTTGTGTCCCACAAAAAACGCCAGTTAAACTTTCCATTTATTCAAACTCATTACAATTTTCTCAGTAAGGCAACACAAAATATACAGATATGATATATATATATGTATATATATATGCATATTTATATATATTTAAAATGTTTTATTCATGTATTTATTTATTTATTAACAACAGGTCATTCACTATCATCACTAGCATTAACAAGATTATGGTTACTCAACTCTGAATAAGTCATGTGAAATGGTACCAGGACTTTACAGATGTTTCCTTCCCCTAAGAAATATATCAAACACCTCTTTCAGAATCCATTTCAGTAAAATAACAAACTGGCAGGGCTTGAAGCTGTACAAAGCAGTGTCTCGCACAACTGCAAGATGTTTTTTACATTCTTTAGATCAACGGAGGAACTTCCAATGGCATCCTCCTATACCATGGCAAAAACATGTTTCATGTTTCATGCAATCTGCCACTTTCAGAGAGGACACCAGTAGCGGAGCCTGAATAAAAATGGAACTTGCGGAGGACAAAATGAGCCAAGAAGCTGCCCTTACCCAGGACAACTTGCATACCTTTCGTCCGATTTTTTTGTATCGCCCATTTGAAGTTAACTGCTATTCATTTAAAACAGTGATTAATTGGGCAATTCAGGCAAGTACCTATTCCAAAGGTACGGAGGCATTATCCCACCCGGACTATAAACCAGCAATTTTCTTTCCTTAGGCCCAGTTTCCAAACCACATCTGCTCTACAGCTTATTGGACAGGGCAGTTAATTGAGCAATCTCCCTAGATGAGCATGTCAGTGTACACTAAGCTTAGGGAAGCAGGTGGACCAGAAGGTGGACTTACAGGGCTGGGTCACCAGACTTGGGGGGGATTATTATAAAATATTTTTAAACTGATATTATTTCATTATTCTCTATGATTCAATGTCCTGTGTGTGCAGCTGCACTCTGATGTCCAGGGCAAATGTCCCTGTATGTCTGTAGCTTATCTAGACTGAGGGGAAGTGGACAGCCATGGTCCCACACAGTCCGTTCCTCTCTGGCCTGGGAGTGTGAATCAGCTCCTCCCTCTCACTACATCCTCATAGGAGCTGTCGGTTCACCTAAAACAGGGCTGCCAGACCCCAGTCCTGGGGCAAGGGGGCCTGCAACACTTTGATTCATTGAAGTCACCGATTGGCTAAAGAGTCCACACACCTTGTTTCCAAAGCCTAAAATGGCCGCTGATGGAAAAGGAAACCGCAAATGCCAGCAGACGCTGCAGCCCTCCAGGACTCGAGTTTGACACCCCTGACCTAAAATATCTGCAAAATTACATTAAGGGAATTAGTGTAAATGTCGAAAAAAAGTTATTGCAGTGATTTTGCTCTTATTTGGCACATGGCACACTGCTAGGTTATGGCAGCAGCAATGCCCCAATGCATGTAGGGAAGTGGTTTCTCTTCTTCTTTTTTTTTTTTGCGTACAGGGAAAGAAAGCAACTTTCATCAGCCGACAAGTTTCACCACGCAACCAAGTGACATTGGGAGCAAAGTCCAGAAACGGCGCTCTTGTAGGACAGATACGGCTAGCTGGTGACACAAAGGAGTCCATTACATTTTGGCACTTAAAGGAACAGCCATTTAGCCTTTGTAGCTAAACAGGCACGCGTACAGTGAACAGAGTCCATTCCCACCGTTCTAAACGGTAAAGCAAATACACTTTGACTCACAGGTTTTATCGTCAGTGGGTAACCCCCAAAATTGAAAATGCAGGCATCTGTACGAAGTCCTTTGAATGCACCAGGGGCGCTCAGACTCGGTCCTGGGGGTACTGTGCAGGACCTCTGTGTGTTGTTTGGGGCGCACTGCGCATGCTGGTTTTTGTTCCAACCATAATTTCAACCGCGAAAATGTAAAAAGCCGTTAATTGTTCTTAATTAGACACTATTCATGTCTATTGAGGAATCAATCGCCCTCTTAAGGCCACATTATGTCAGAAAAAGCTATGAATGCCATGAAGAATAAATGTCCCATCTTCACTCAGCTCTTAGACATCTAACGAATGCTTTCAATTTCTGTCATGTGCTGTACAGCAATCGAGTCTTTAAGGAAGAGGTTACATTTTCTTAATGATTCAATTTTAGACTGACAGGCGTGGACAACTGGTCACTGAATCTAAACCATTTGTGGCAAATGAAGAGTTCAATGACCAGACCAGGAATTGTGTTAAAATAAGTTTAAGGGGTCCCCAGAACCAAGCCTCAGAACCTCTGGAATACACATCCAGATTAACATAATAACATAACATACGCAATTTAGCTGACGTTTTTATCCAAAGCGACTTACAGTAGTGAATGCATACATTTTTCAGCATATATGGTCCCAATGGGAATTGAACCCACAACCTAAGCGTTGTCAGCGCCATGCCCTACCTACTGAGCCACGCAGAACCACATTAACCAGATTAAACTGAGGCTACCCTTTCTCCACATGTACAAAATGCGTACCGACTCCGAATTTCATGCATTTTGACAAAAAAAAAGAAAAGACGACAAAATTGAGAGCCATTAATCCCAATTCTGTTTTATTACAATAGTGGATGCATTGAGGGGGAGGGTGTACTTTTATTAATTATTTGCCAAGTAAACCCTCTTAATGGGAGAAAGCCCCTATATTTCACAGCCTGGCTCCTGTGTTTGACACTTCGGTACACCGAGGTGCTCGGCTGCCGAGCCGGGCCTGCATTGAGAGGACAGCTGGCCTCGTCAAAAGCTGCCCTACGGAAGCCTCTGCGGGACATTTCATACCCTCGACTGGCTCAGATTGGTCAAATGCCGTGGGTGTGCAACATGCCAACGTAGTGTACGTTCCTTTAGTTTAGTGTCTCGGCGTATCGTCGCCCCGGGAGGCCACAGAGCTGGTAATTGGGTTCGGGCGGAAAGAGGACGAGGTTCGCCCGGTGTAGTGTGCCTTTAAAGCGATTACACAGCACAAACACACACAGGACTAAGCGTGTTATTGGCTCGCTGCCGCGGCCCATGAGCTCAAAAGCGGGAGGAAAGGACAGCTTTTTTGTTCTTATTCATCCAAAGACAAAGACAAAGACAAAACAGACGTATCATCTGCTGTTGGGATGTCTGCCTTCCTCCCGGAGCTCATATTTCACATAATCAATTACAAAAATAGACTCTATTCTCAATAGCAAACATCAACGAGTATTAGTAGTGGATTAGAGAGCAGACCCAGCCCCTACAGCCCTGCTCCACACAGAGGGTACACTGACAGAGCCAAACGCACTTCCGACTGACACAAGACATGGCCCCGCCCGGGCCTTATAAGGCTCCGTAGAGATGGGCTACACAAAGCTTATAACCCTGTGAAAAGGACAAAGGAGGGTATGTTTTTTGTTGTTGTTGTTGTTGTTGTTGTTGTTGTTGGCTGTGTCCTCAGTGAACCGCTCCCCCAGCTTTAGCCAAAGGAGGAGATCAGTGTAGGGGCTGAATCTTCCTCCCTTACCTTGGCCGTTTTCCCTTTGCGGCTCCACCTCTTCAAACCCAGACCCTGACTGCACGCCTTCCTCTCCAACAACCATCTCCCTCTCCCTCTCTCTCGCTCTCTCCCTCTCCTCTCTCCGCTCGCTCGCTCGCTCGCTCCACCCAACCCTCCCCACGCCAGCCCCCTCCTCAGCCATAGTTGTAGGTGAAGTTGTATGTGCTGGGCTCCTTCGGGATGGGGGGCGGGGCTTCGGGGATGGTGATGTTCTCCAGGTCCAAGAGGCGGAGCTTCATCTCCATGCTGATGAGCGTGTCGAGGTCACTGCGCGTGAGGTCACTTCCCATCTCCCTCCCCAGCAGCGCACAGAGCCCATCTGTCCAGATGCAGTACTGCCCGCCACACACACACACACACACACACACACACACACTTTTACATATCCTCGGTTTTAAATGTATCCCGTTTGATCAATTAAAAACCAGTGCAGAATGACTAACGCAACTGGTGTGTTCTCCGTACATTACGACGATGTAAATGTCACGGTGCTGCTGCTCACCTCGTACTTGTTAGGAGCCACAAAGTTGAGCGCCTCATCAGGATCATAGAGAATGGAAAAGGCCAATTCCAGGACCTCCTGCAAACCAGGGACATAGAATATCGCACACTACAACATACACGACACACTGAAACTAGGCACGCACAATATCACACAGCGTCAGCATTAAGAAACGTATACTACACAATGGAAAGCCACTATCGGAGCTACGCGGATGCAAACTACAGTAAAGTGTATTATTTGTTTGTGTAGGTGAATTGTGTCGATCTTGCAGCGGCCTCGCTGTGCTGGTTCGGGACAGGTAAAGGCAGGTGTTACCTTGTTCTGCTTGAGGGCGCTCTTCTCCTTCATGTGAGGGCAGTCCTTCCCTGTCACCACAGACTTGATATCAGAGACAGGGACTGTAGAGGCAGGGGAGAGGCCTGTTAGAACACAGATGCCTTGTGCTCATTGGCTACACGCAGTGGCACTGTGACTCACTGTGACCACGCCCCCCCTGAGGTCAGGTGACTCACTCTTGTCGGTGAGCAGCTCGAAGGGCACTTCCCCCTGGGGGGGCTCCTCCAGGTCTCCATAGTGCAGAACCTTGTGGTTCAGAGACAGGCGGCAGAACCAGAACTTTTCTGAGGGGGGTGTGACACAGGAAAGAGAGGGTCAGGAAAGTTAGAGAGGCCCTGATCCCCAAATTGTCCACATAGAGTAACAAACATGGAGTGTGTGCATGTATAAGTGAATGTGTAGGTGAGTGTGTGCCCGTGTAGGTGAGAGTGTGTAGGTGAGTGAGAGAGTGCGTAGGTGAGTGTGTGCATAGGTGAGTGAGAGAGTGTGTAGGTGAGTGAGAGAGTGTGTAGGTGAGTGAGTGAGTGTGTAGGTGAGTGAGTGAGTGTGTAGGTGAGTGAGAGAGTGTGTAGGTGAGTGAGAGAGTGTGTAGGTGAGTGTGTGCACAGGTGAGTGAGAGAGTGTGTAGGTGAGTGAGAGTGTGTAGGTGAGTGTGTGCATAGGTGAGTGAGAGAGTGTGTAGGTGAGTGAGAGAGTGTGTAGGTGAGTGAGTGAGTGTGTAGGTGAGTGAGAGAGTGTGTAGGTGAGTGAGAGAGTGTGTAGGTGAGTGTGTGTGCATAGGTGAGTGAGAGAGTGTGTAGGTGAGTGAGAGAGTGCGTAGGTGAGTGTGTGCATAGGTGAGTGAGAGAGTGTGTAGGTGAGTGAGAGAGTGTGTAGGTGAGTGAGTGAGTGTGTAGGTGAGTGAGAGAGTGTGTAGGTGAGTGAGAGAGTGTGTAGGTGAGTGAGAGAGTGTGTGTAGGTGAGTGAGAGAGTGTGTAGGTGAGTGAGAGAGTGTGTAGGTGAGTGAGAGAGTGTGTAGGTGAGTGAGAGAGTGTGTAGGTGAGTGAGAGAGTGTGTAGGTGAGTGAGAGAGTGTGTAGGTGAGTGAGTGTGTCACCTTGTCTCCTGCGGTTGCCGACCTTGCGGAAGCAGCTGCCCTCACACAGGCGGTTCAGACGCTGCTGCTTTATCAGCTCCATAATCTCAGGCTGGATCCTCTCACGCAGCTCACTGTCACACAACATACAACACTGAGTCATTACACTGTCACACAACACTCAGTCATTACACTGTCATACAACACTGAGTCATTACACTGTCACACAACACTGAGCCATTACACTGTCATACAACACTCAGTCATTACACTGTCATACAACACTGAGTCATTACACTGTCACACAACACCCAGTCATTACACTGTCATACAACACTGAGTCATTACACTGTCACACAACACCCAGTCATTACACTGTCATACAACACTGAGTCATTACACTGTCACACAACACTGAGCCATTACACTGTCACACAACACCCAGTCATTACACTGTCATACAACACTGAGCCATTACACTGTCACACAACATACAACACTGAGTCATTTCACTGTCATACAACACTCCGTCATTACACTGTCACGCACGCACACACACGCATACACACACTCTCACACTTTCACACACACGCACACGCACACGCACACACACACACACACACACACACGCACACGCACACACGCACACACACACAGGGTGTGATGTGTTATTGGACTCACATGATGGGTGGGGACTGGAAGTCGTCCTGGCTCATCCTCTCTGACTGGCGCAGACGCAGGATCTCAGAGTAGCTCAGACCTCGCAGCTTGCTCTTCAGCTGGTCCAGAGAGGACGGCTTCATGGCCAGGGCCCGAGTGATCTGCTCCCTGACCACCTGCATCACCTACACACACACACACACACACACCTGCATCACCTACACACACACACACACACACCTGCATTACCTACACACACACACACACACACACGTGCACGCATGCACGCACAGACCTTGTTAAAGTCCTCGGCCGTGGCCCTCATCTCTTTCCAGGTCTTGTTCAGCAGCTGGATGCAGACGCAGAAGAACTCCTCCCAGGCTCGGTCGTGTGTGAAGAACATAGGGTGGTAATCATTACAGCCTTCATTCGCTGGACAGGGAAAGGACACCGTCATTAACACACATCTCAGAGGAGAGGACACCGTCATTAACACACATCTCTGTATGACCAACACAGATGCCTGTGCACTAATGGAACGTGTACACCCAGCATGCAGTGCGTGCGCACTATAGGAGGCACAGGACACTCACGAAGTTCTCCCACTTGCAGGATCTCACACAGCATGCGGGTGAGCTCGATCGCACACCGGCCGAACGGACACTCGTGTTTGTCTTCGCGGCTACTGTTCTCCAAGACGATCTAGGAAACGACGCAAAATCACTTTCAAAATGGCGAAGCGAGCTCGCGCGTCTGCCTCCCAACGCGCCATTACGATACGCAGAGCTGGCTTTGCGGCGCAGGCCTCGGCCCCTCACCCTGGTGTAGGTGTCCTGGTGCAGCTTGGCCAGGTACAGCATGTTGTCCAGGGCCAGCATGCCGGGCGGGGTCTGGGTGAAGTCCATGGCGGGGTTCACATGGTTCTGTGCACACAGCAGACAGATCACATTACCAGGCTTGTTTTATTGATGAATTTCACCTTTATTTAACCAGAAAAGCCACATTGAGATTAAAAATCTCTTTTTCAAGTGTGTCCTGGCCAAGACAGCGTTGTAATGCGAACGCAAAGAAAACCAAATCTGGGTTTTGTAGGCCGACGCAATTGTGTAATGACGTCATCGCGCAGTGCTCGACCGCTGCGACGGTGTAACTGTGCAAACGGCGCGACTGGCTCACGGTGAAGCCCAGCATCTTGTAGTCCTTGGTGTACATGGACTTCCGCTTCTCCGTGCCGCCGGGGTCATTCTCGCCGTCGAAGGCGATCCTGCGCAGCTCGAATATGATGTCCCTCTGAGCCTGGAGACATCACACAGGGGGGCACGGGGCAGTGAGACGACCCCAACTGCACAAACAAGGGCACTTCCAACACATTTACACTTCAGCCACTCAGCGGACGCTCTTCTCCAGAGCGACTTACACAGCCGGCGATGTTCACACACAATCCATTTACACGGTGGGACACTTTACTGAAGCGATTCAGGTGAAGCGCGTTGCACAAAGGGTACAACGGTGGTGTGGCAGCTGGGAAGTGAAGTTGTCTACAAAGTCCATCGTACGGCACATCCCGAAAGTCACCTGATCACTGGGATCCATCTTCGTCATCATGCGCTCCTCCAGGAGGTTGAAGGTCAACACCTGGAGCACGTACAGCTGGTGCGCCATCTCGGCTTTGATCGGTCGATTGCCGCGGATGATGTGCTGCGGGAAGGGATGACGCACTGTGACGTCGCCACGGGCAACACCGGGACAGCTCGTTTTTGAGTCGGCGCCGCGGTTACAGGCAAGACCGTTGACTTTAACCTCTTCAAATCGACCGTTCATTTTTCATATTTTGACAATTCAAACATTCAGGGCTTAAAGCGCACGTCTCGTTTTCAAATGTAAACTTTTATCACACGATTAGAATTTCGGGAGGGTGAGAATAGGAGGGCCCGGCGCAGTAGGTGGAAAAGAACGTTTAACACGCTGCTCTGCGTTAAACGTTTAAAAGTTCCCCAAATCCCTCGACTTCATTCCATTTTGTTTCATGTTTGTTTCCTGGCTATTCTGGGACGTCTAATATGCAGCAAGGGCCCAATTATTCTGCTGGAGTAAACCTCCTCAAACAAGCGCCATGGCAACCCCAGCGGCTTACCTGCACCTCACCAAAATAATTCATGCAATTAGCTCAACGAGCAATTTAAGAGTCAGCGGTAACTGTACTAATCACATCTCAGAACTGGAACACAATTACACACAAACTACAAATATATTAATTACACTGTTAATATACAGTACTGTGCAAAAGTTTTAGGCAGGTGTGCTGTAAAGTAAGAATGCTTTCAAAAATATACATTTTAATTGTTTATTTTGATCAATTTACAAAATGCAAAGAAAAATCTAAATCAAATCAATATTTGGTGTGACTACCCTTTGCCTTCAAACCAGCATCAATTCTTATAGGTACACTTGTCAGTGATTTTATAGGATTATAGTCAGGTGTATGATTAACCAATTATACCAAACAGGTGCTAATGATCATCAATTTCATATGTAGGTTGAAACACAGTCATTAACTGAAACAGAAACAGCTGTGTAGGAGGCTTAAAACTGGGTGAGGAACAGCCAAACTCTGCTACTAAGGTGAGGTTGTGGAAGACAGTTTCATGTCACAGGTCATACACCATGGCAAGACTGAGCACAGCAACAAGACACAAGGTAGTTATACTGCATCAGTAAGGTCTCTCCCAGGCAAAGATTTCAAAGCAGACTGGGGTTTCAAGATGTGCTGTTCAAGCTCTTTTGAAGAAGCACAAAGAAACAAGCAACGTTGAGGACCGTAGACGCAGTGGTCGGCCAAGGAAACTTAATGCAGCAGATGAAAGACACATCATGCTTACTTCCCTTCGAAATCGGAAGATGTCCAGCAGTGCCATCAGTTCAGAACTGGCAGAAACCAGTGGGACCCAGGTACACCCATCTACTGTCCGAGAAGTCTGGCCAGAAGTGGTCTTCCTGGAAGAATTGCGGCCAAAAAGCCATACCTCCGACGTGGAAACAAGGCTAAGCGAATCAACTACGCACGAAAACATAGGAACTGGGGTGCAGAAAAATGGCAGCAGGTGCTCTGGACTGATGAGTCAAAATGTGAAATATTTGGCTGTAGCAGAAGGCAGTTTGTTCGCTGAAGGGCTGGAGAGCGGTACAATAATGAGTGTCTGCAGGCAATAGTGAAGCATGGTGGAGGTTCCTTGCAAGTTTGGGGCTGCATTTCTGCAAATGGAGTTGGGGATTTGGTCAGGATTAATGGTGTCCTCAATGCTGAGAAATACAGGCAGATACTTATCCATCATGCAATACCATCAGGGAGGCGTCTGACTGGCCCCAAATGTATGCTGCAGCAGGACAACGACCCCAAACATACAGCCAATGTCATTAAGAACTATCTTCAGCGTAAAGAAGAACAAGGAGTCCTGGAAGTGATGGTTTGGCCCCCACAGAGCCCTGATCTCAACATCATCGAGTCTGTCTGGGATTACATGAAGAGACAGAAGGATTTGAGGCAGCCTACATCCACAGAAGATCTGTGGTTAGTTCTCCAAGATGTTTGGAACAACCTACCTGCCGAGTTCCTTCAAAAACTGTGTGCAAGTGTACCTAGAAGAATTGATGCTGTTTTGAAGGCAAAGGGTGGTCACACCAAATATTGATTTGATAAAAATAATCAATTAACACTTCTATTTTTGAAAGCATTCTTACTTTACAGCATTTTTCACACCTGCCTAAAACTTTTGCACAGTACTGTAGCTGTACTTGTATTTTTGGAAAGATGATCACTTCTTTTCACTAGGTTAACTAGCATATCCACATTAATACATACATCTGTTTATACGCTGTCAGTAACATCCAGTTACACATAGCTAAATTACACACAGTCATTCTTTCATCCCAGAGCTGATCAGCCAGTGCCCAGCGGGCAGCCAGTGCCCAGCACTCACATTAAGGATGATGGATCTCAGGTGTTTCTGTGCCAGAGTGATTGCCATTTCCTGTAAAGAGACAAACACACCGTTATAGCAGCCTGGGAAAGTACAATGGTGGACCAGCTTAACAAAGCGACATAAACAAACAACGTCTGGGACGCATGTGAAGACACAGACGTGGTTAAACCGTGTCACGCCTTCTGAGGGTGACGTTCCAGGATAACCCGGATGCAGAAACAATGCAGTAGAGTGCAGGAGTGAAGGAGCTCAACGTCATTTCTGTCCTGCATCACAGGCTGCATGTGGCTCAAACATATCCTGCCCATAGCAGACGTAGGCCCGCATTCAATCAAACTGCACTGCACATTTCCCCTCACATTTTAGTAACAAGTCTTGGCAACTTATCGATCTTTCACATTTTTTTTCTCCATTAATTTCAGCCACTGCAGAGCACAAAATGTCGAAAGGCACTGACGGAAGGACAAAATGCATCGGCGTTAAACGTGATCTGGGCCTTACTCACCCGATACAGTGTACAAGAAAAAGGCGTGCAGTGCCGTGCCACTAGAGGGCGGTAAGGGGAGACGCAGTCAGAGAGCGGTGTGGGATGGGGTGATGTGTACTCACAGTGAGCTGCAGGTCCAGCGGGTTAGTACACTCCTCCTGAGGGTGGGGTGGGGAGGGGGGGGGGTTGGAGCAGGGATGCAGGCGTGACAGCAATGGAAACAGAGAGTGCACACTTACACACGGGCATGGAAACAGGCAGAGACACATTGCGCACACGCGCGCCACGCCACCACATGCACAGCGTGCCGCGCCGCAGTGACAACACGCAGCAGCCAGGGGGCAGCACAGCGCCGGAGGCGGGCAGGGGGGTGGAGTCGTGTGAAAGCCCACCCACAGTCGGGCATGAGGTGACCGCCAGGAGCTTGTGACTCGGGAACGCCCATCGACAAACAATCTGAACCCATTCAGCGAACTGGACTGTTGTGCGTTCGCCACAAACAGGTGGAACACCATTGCCAATTTTGAAGGTGGCGAATAGCGCCTAGACTTAAACAGGTAATGGTTTCCTACCCGATGTTGAGAGTGTATGTTGATTTATCCAGAACGTAGTAGTAACATTTGTGAAGGGCCAGCAGACAAGATGCAGATGAGACAGGTCCTTTTTTTAAACACTAAATGGATGAAGCCTTACGGATAATTTACGGAGCTAGTCTCGTTAAGGGTGTTTAAAAATATGATAAAGGAATTAGAGGCTGTAAATGTTTCAGCTACATGTTGCCTCTGTGTGGCATGGCCGTACTGACTATTTAGTCATCCATGTAACATATCTGTAAATGCTGTCATGTAAACCTACTTCTTATTTGTAATGTTGAAATGTGTCACTTTTTGTAAATAGTTTTATACCATGTCTGTACCTTAATGCTGCTGCCTATCTTGGCCAAAACCCCCTTGGAAAATAGATTTAGTACTACTCTGGAGTACCGGAGTTACTGTCAACAGCCTGGCGAGTGCCGTCTCAGAGGAGACGATACTTCGCCTCTGTCGCTGCCGGTCACTGCTGGGCTACGGCAGCAAACTCACAATAGGAGGGGGGATTGACATGAAAAAGAGGGTGTAATTGGCTACTAAATTGGGAGAAAATCTGAAACAAATTCAAAAAAATATATATACACCGATCAGCCACAATATTAAAACCACCTGCCTAATATTGTGTAGGTCCCCCTCGTGCCATCAAAACATAGACCTCTGAAGGTGTCCTGTGGTATCTGGCACCAAGACGTTAGCAGCAGATCCTTTAAGTCCTGTAAGTTGCGAGGTGATGCCTCCATGGATCGGACTTGTTGGTCCAGCACTTCCCACAGATGCTCGATCGGATTGAGATCTGGGGAATTTGGAGGCCAAGTCAACACCTTGAACTCTTTGTCATGTTCCTCAAACCATTCCTGAACAATTTTTGCAGTGTGGCAGGGCGCATTATCCTGCTGAAAGAGGCCACTGCCATCAGGGAATACCGTTGCCATGAAGGGGTGTACTTGGTCTGCAACAATGTTTAGGTAGGTGGTACGTGTCAAAGTAACATCCACATGAATGCCAGGACCCAAGGTTTCCCAGCAGAACATTGCCCAGAGCATCACACTGCCTCCGCCGGCTTGCCTTCTTCCCATAGTGCATCTTGGTGCCATCTCTTCCCCAGGTAAACAACGCACATGCACCCGGCCATACACGATGTAAAAGAAAACGTGATTCATCAGACCAGCCCACCTTCTTCCATTGCTCCATGGTCCAGTTCTGACGCTCACGTGCCCATTGTAGGCACTTTCGGCGGTGGACAGGGGTCAGCATGGGCACTCTGACCGGTCTGCGGCTACACAGCCCCATACGCAGCAAGCTGCGATGCACTGTGTGTTCTGACACCTTTCTATCATAGCCAGCATGAACTTTTTCAGCAATTTGTGCTACAGTAGCTCTTCTGTGGGATCGGACCAGACGGGCTAGCCTTCACTCCCCATGCGCATCAATGAGCCTTGGGCGCCCATGACCCTGACACCGGTTCACCGGTTGTCCTTCCTTGGACCACTTTTTGGAAGGTACTAACCACTGCATACCGGGAACACGCCACAAGACTTACCGTTTTGGAGATGCTCTGACCCAGTCGTCTAGCCATCACATTTTGGCCCTTGTCAAAGTCGCTCAGATCCTTACGCTTGCCCATTTTTCCTGCTTCCAACACATCAACTTCAAGAACTGACTGTTCACTTGCTGCCTAATATATCCCACCCCTTGACAGGTGCCATTGTAACAAGATGATCAATGTTATTCACTTCACCTGTCAGTGGTTTTAATGTTGTGGCTGACCGGTGTATATATTGCATATATAGTACATGGGGGCGACAGAACCCCCTCTTTGTGAGGCTTGGCTGCTGGACGTGCATCCCGCTCACATCAGCGTGAAGAGAAAAGGCCAGTGGTGCCAACTTTCTTTTGTCCGGCGTTTTGGCGCAGTATTCATTTTGTCGTGTGACGATTAACCGTAAAGGCCATAAACAGCAGTAGTAGTTAGGATGGGGACAGAGGGAGCGATTGGGGGTACTGCAGAAGGGCTGATATCCTGTCCCGTGCTTCTCTCTCTCTACACTGTTCGGACACACGTTTGACTTGTGCAGAAACCACAGCACAAACGGGGGAAAGTGAGAAATGGGAAGACCTGAGAAAACACTGTAGTGAAGGAGTCAGAGAGATTGCAACATAGCCCTGCCCTCCACACCCTTTCAGCGAAAGAAACAGTATGGAGAGAGAGAGGCCTCATTCAGAGTGTGAGGAACAGTGCAGTGAGAGAGATCTCTAACGACAGGTCTCTCCACACCCTGTGCAGAGACCTCTCTGCTACGCAGAACAGTTAGGCCCAAGCACAGTGTCAACATTGGGAAGAGCAAGGGTTAAAGAGCGAGACGTGTGCGTGCGTGTGTGTGTGTGTTAGCGCGTGAGCGTGCCTGAGTAGGAGTAGGAGTAGGAGTGTGTGTATGCCTGAGTAGGAGTGTGTGTGTGTGTGCGCGTGTTTGTGTGTGCGTGTGTGTGTGTGTGTGTATTTGCGTGCAGGTAAAGAGCGCGTTTGTGCAGTGCAGGGGGATGGAGCACACACTGACCTGTCTCCGGTCCTCCGGCGCTTTGAGGAACAGGGCGTTTATGAGAGCGATGGCGTACGTCTGGATCTCCTGATTGGACCTGAAGGCACGGGGCAGCACAAACAGTTAGAAGTATCTAGCTCTCGCTTTTCCCATTCTTCACTTGCTATTCTAGCGGTTAGCCTGTGATGCACAGCTCTGCTCGAGCAGCCTGGCTTTCGATCTCGTCTACATCCACTCGGGGTCAGGCTTTACGCTGGTCTGACAGGTAATATACCTGAACCCCCCCCATTCTGATCCCCGGGGTGAACGTAGGGCAGATCGGCTCTGCTCTGCTCTGCTCTGCTCTGGGACCCTTCAAACTGGACCAGTGACCTCTCCGCCTCTGTGACCTACACCTGGGTCAGCTTCTTTCATCCGTACAGGCGCTCCCGTTAGCTAAAGGGCCGGGCCCCAAACACTGCTCGCATCACAGCGCGACAGCTGACAGGGCCTCCTTACATCACGGCCTTCATCAGCGTCCACGTGGGAAAGCCCGCCCCGTCAAAGCCTCCTGCGTTCAAATACTGCAGCTGATTTGCCTCGGTGACTGAAAAAGTCCAAAATTGATAAAGATTGCATTCAACCGATATAACTGGCAAAATACAAATGGGGGTTATTCGTGAAAGTTACCCTGGCAACAGTGGCTGACACCGGTAGATTTGTCCCCATTTGGTTAAGAGCGCTTCCCGAACATTGGCTAGGTGGTACATCGCCTTTGTCACTGCCGGTCACAGGGCTACGGCAGCTCACAATACGAGGAGGGGGGGGGGGATTGACATACAAAAGAGAGGGTGTAACTGTCCACAAAATTGGGAGAAAATGGGACAAAAACAGAAAATAAAACCGCCTCACTTTTATATGCGCGCGTCATCGAGGCGACTGGTGAAAGTGACCGCGCGCCAGCAGCCACGCCGCCGCCTGCCCCTCGGCGCTCCCCAGCGGGCGGGACATTAGCGCCGCTTCACTAATCAATGTGAAAATGTGCCCTTTTGTGCGCCGCCATTCAGAGGTGTGCCTTTCAAAAGAGCGTTTTTCATTTGCGGCCACCGACCCCTTAGAAACGCCGGCGCAGAGAACATTCGCTCTTGTTTCGTCTCAGAGCCGCTGTGACATTGTGCGCACTCAAACTGTAACGCTGGGGTTTAGCTGCGACGGAACGCGGGAGTTTAAAAATAACTCGCGTTCTGCTGCATACATTTCCAGAATCATTTGGATTTTGGTTTCCTGCCCCCGCCTCCTCTCCTGGAACATTTGCTCGACGCCCTTCGGGATTTGACACCACCGCCCCCTTCGGGATCTGTCTCAGCGGAGTCCGTGGCGCTGCGCATCTATTGTATCCCTCGAAACCGCCTGCGATCTTATGACGTCACTCCCGGCTGCTCTTGTTGAACAGCGGCCGTCTCGTTCACGCGCAGGGCGTCATTGGTCGCCGTCGCACGCGTTAACGCACCTTGAGGAACGAGGCGATGACGGGCGGAGGCGGAGTCTGATTGGCAGCGACCGATCGAACGCGCGTAGATCTAGTTACGAATCCTTAATCCACCTCCGTGCAGGCTCTGCAGCGTGTAGCTACGGCTACTGGGAGCTTTTGTGTCCCTTACACATTCATAGTCTTACGAAACCTTGTTTGTGTCACTTTTTAATCTGGAAGTGTTCCACTTTTTCTATTTGCGCCGCTTCTAAAGCAGCTTCCCCCCCGATTAAGGGACTGCGAATCGTCGGAGATGGTGGAAAATTAAACCCGCCGTGTCCTGGGCTGAACCGAAAAATCAGGCGAAACCAGCAGGGAGAGTTTCCAGGGCAGAGACCGCTAAACTCACATAGCACCAGAGCACCACTACCAAACAACAAACGACGTACCGACGCCGATAACGGCACGGGAGAACGAGGTGGACCGGTCCAGTGTGAGTGGCCCCCGTAAGCACCTCATACTGCTGAGCACACAGTCCCTCCAACCCTCAATTTCATACTTTTAGGCCGAAATATTGATACTGTCCATCCGCACGACCACGTTCCTCGGAGCAGGGAACGCGCGCGAGTAAGTGTGCGCGAGTGCGCGCGAGTGCGTGCGTGTGTGCTCACACTTGCAGGTGCGCGATGAGCTGTCCCACGGTGATCTCTTGCGCCACCCGGTGGTAGAGGCTGTGGCTGTTGAGCACCATGCTCTCCAGGATGGCCAGGGAGCGCTGCAGGATGGACACGTCTACCATGGGCTGGTTCACATAGCCTGCAATCTTGAGACAGACAGACGGACATGTGTGCCATGGGCTGGTTCACATAGCCTGCAATCTTGAGACAGACAGACGGACATGTGTGCCATGGGCTGGTTCACATAGGCTGCCAGTCTATGTGGCTGTTCTGGAGGGGGTCTATGTGGCTGTTCTGGAGGGGGTCTATGTGGCTGTTCTGGAGGGGGTCTATGTGGCTGTTCTGGAGGGGTCTATGTGGCTGTTCTGGAGGGGGTCTATGTGGCTGTTCTGGAGGGGGTCTATGTGGCTGTTCTGGAGGGGTCTATGTGGCTGTTCTGGAGGGGGTCTATGTGGCTGTTCTGGAGGGGGTCTATGTGGCTGTTCTGGAGGGGGTCTATGTGGCTGTTCTGGAGGGGGTCTATGTGGCTGTTCTGGAGGGGGTCTATGTGGTTGTTCTGGGTAGATTTGGCTCTGGTGCTTGAACAGCTGGAGGATGAAAGCAGCGAGCAGGGGGTTGCCATGTTACGACAGCCCGTCATTAACGACAGTTCCAGCAAGGCGGTGGGAGGTCAGAGGTCGTTCGGCTCGATGGCTCACGCACACGCTCTCATGACGGACACGCAAGACACACAGCGTCTCCACGCCGCGGTGCCATTATGAAGGTGGGACACCGGCGTGTCCCCGTTTTCACACTCATTAAAGACGAGGCGCCGTTTCACAGGTAAAGTCTTCTGTGACTATCCCAGACTGCTCTCCCCATGAGGAACGCAATGTGTGAATTACCTTTCACAGGCTGGGCGATGTGGATACACACCCTCCTTTCATTAAGCAAAGCATCGCCTTGCTTCTCGCACACACTGCGAATGCACCCCTGTCTTCAGCGCCGGCCGCGGCACAACACCGCCAATGTGATGCTTTTGCTCATTTTTATTTATGCAAATCGGTCCGCGGTGTGTCTAACATTTTCTTTCACCAATTTATTCCTTGCGCTAGAGAAGAAAAGGCTTTCAGAGACAAAAGGAGAGAACAAAAGCAACCAGCCTCCCAATTATTTGGATCATTTTTCATTGTAATCTGGAACTCTGTGCGGACAGATCAAGCACTAGGACGTTGGGTGTGAAAAAGAGAAGGATGTAGGCAGTATTTGTTAGGGGCTCACACCTGTTTGATGAAGGACAGGGAGATGAGGTCCCAGGACACAATCCCATGGTCCATCAGCTCCAGGAAGGCAGTCAGAGTGAAAGCCAGCATCTCCCCAAAACTGCAGTAGCAAACATGGACCAGAGTGAGAGTCCTGCACTAAACACCCTCTCTGACTCACTGTAAAACCCGTCCAAACGCCCTCTCTGACTCACAGCGCAAAGCTGTGTTCAGACCTGTCCTTTCTGCATGTACATGTGTGAGGGTGAGTACATGCATGCGTGCGTTACGGTACCCACTGTGTGCCACTCTCCACCAGTCTGGCCAGGGTGCTGATGCCCTCCATGTTGATGAACTCTGTGGCGAAGGTGGGGTCAGCAGACAGCTTGGCCAGCTCCTTCAGGGCCTCCAGCCTAGCGTCGATCCCATGGGACTGAATCCTCTCCAGCAGCTGCCGCGCAGCGCGGGTCTGTGGGGCACAGGGTCACTACACACTGCACACTACAGTGCACACTACACAACACTATACTATACTACACTACACATTCAGTCACACTCAGACTACACTCCACACTAGTTTAGTTGCTATTCTTGTCAGGCATCTTCCAACTTGTAATCAGTGGTAAAAATGACTGTTTATCAACTGCCCTGAACACAACCATTGCATTGTGATGTGCATGCAAACACAGACAGGTCGTCCCTCAGAACCGAGGAAGTGTCTTACTGGAGAAATGGCCAGGCGAAGAATTGTCCCATTTTTTATTTCACCACGACTCTGAAATTGAAACACGGAAGCAGTAAGACGCAGGGACTCGTACGCTTGATCCACGAAATACACACAATACACAAATGATGATTATTATTATTATTATGATAATGATGATTCTGCATGTGAAACAAGGCAAGACTGCGGTGATCTGTCAGGATCACTCATTGTAATGCTTTCCTTCAGTCTTCTCCTGCCGCTTTGTGTACCAGTGGCCATTGTGCTGTGCACACAAACGTTTGTGGGGTGAATACAAGGCCACTTTTTCACATAGTGGGTTTGCAGTGTGGTTCATTTACAAGCATCTCCACTGAACCCACATCTAACACACGCGGTATTCCCTGGAACTGAATTAGACGTGCCTCAAGTTATATTAGCCTCATAAGTCAATTATTCAATTCTATAAGTCAATTATGTTATTGTATGCCACTTTATGCAAAATGCTCTATATGCAGGCCAAACGTTTTTGGGACACATTTTGAAACCCCTGTAATTACTGGTATCAACAATGAGCGCATCAGGGACGGACGATGGGACGACTCACCTGCTCTGTGATGTAGAGCTGTGGGCCGTCAGCGTAGCGCAGGGCGAACTGCTCGGAGCCGGACAGGGACCAGCTGTGGAACCAGAACCAGTACTGCTCTCTTAAGGGCAATTTATGCTTGACGCGACAAGTGTCGCACGGCACGTCGCGGGACAAAAGCAATCTCAAAAGTGATGTCAAAAGCGATGTCAAAAGTGATGTCAAAAGGACAGAAATGTGTCGCAGAGGAGGGTGTCGCGGTACCTCCAGAAAAACTAAAAGGTTGCAGACGCCGTCATAAAATGTCACGTAATCTGATTGGTTGGAATGACGAGGTAAACTCCATTGCCACGGAGATAGAGTACCACTTCCATCTGACTTTGTTTTGTTGTTTTCATGTTATTGCAATGGACGGTTTTGAATAATTGTTTGCGGAGCAGGTGAGGAGAAAGAAAATAAATTATTATAAAGACGCCACAAAGACGGCCAATTCATGGGGGGAGATTTCAAGGAATCTCAACAGAGACGAGCTGCAATGCAGATATAAGTGGAAACAGTTGCGAGAATATCTATGTTAGCGTTAGCTAAGCAAAACTATCGATATCTAGCTAGCTAGCTAGCAACCTGGTATCACGGCCAAATATAGCTTGCTAAGGTTAGCCTTTTTCGTCAAAGTAAATAAATGTCAGTTTGCTCAGCTGGTTACCATAGAGACGACGCGTAAAGCACAAATTGGCCTTAACACAGGCTACAGGGAACAGAAGCAGCACTGCTCTCTAACACAAAGGCACTGATGACCATGTCCCCACTCTTAACACTGGACTGTGTAGAAGCACAGCACCCGCTCCACACAGGCTAGAGAGGGAGCCAGGCACAGCCCCCCACCAGCTGACACAGGCTAGAGAGCGGTAGGCACAGGCTGCGTTCGTGAAGCGGTGCCTCGTATTGCTTCCTTCTGCCCTGGACGGGAGGCCCTTCCGTTTCCCTCTCACATGGCACTGCTCTCTACCGCGGGGCTGCTGCCGTCATTCAGCAGGACGCAGATGGAGAGGTCCAGATGGAGAGGGGGAACACAAAGATGGAGGAACGGAGTGGGCGTCTGCGCGGGCATACATTCGGAACGCGAGAAGAAAGGAGTGGGAGGAAACCGAGCGGTGGGTGGGAAGGAGAGAGAGAGAGAGGAGAAATATGACGCAGAAAGTCTGGGCATCGCAGGACAGGAATAATTGAGGCGCATTAATAAAATAAAACGTGAGCGGTAAGGAAAGGGCACAGGAGTGCCATGTTTGGAGACTGGGAGGAGGAGAAGGGGGAGACTGGGAGGAGGAGAAGGGGGAGACAGGGAGGAAGTTGGGGGGAGAGGAGGGGGATGGGAAGAGGGAGAGGGAGAGGCGATGTAATTGGGATCATTACATAACCAGCGAGCCCTTCCAGAGCCAGGCCTGTCTCCCATCTGTGAGCCATTACCTCCCTTCATTAGGCCCTTCGTTTAAAAGAAAGGGAGGAGGGGAGGAGGGGGGGGGGGCGAGGCAGGC
The DNA here is from genome assembly GCA_029706075.1 of Aldrovandia affinis. Lineage (NCBI taxonomy): Eukaryota > Metazoa > Chordata > Actinopteri > Notacanthiformes > Halosauridae > Aldrovandia > Aldrovandia affinis. The sequence continues at coordinate 751,904 of JAINUG010000071.1, forward strand.
TTGGACAGCAGACTTCTCTGCTGTGCACAAAAACTCTTGCCGAACCGTTACTGAAAGCCACCCAAGAGACATGGCGCACACGGCGGCTTTTAACTTCCGACTGCTGCCGGAGAGAGAGCCTGCCCGGAGAGAGGCCGGCAGACACGGCTCTGTCACGGCGCAACCGCCTTCGGCTTCGGCACAAAGAGGCGGCGAAGCCATAAACACGGACGGTGCACTGCGCAGAGGGCCGGGCTCGGGCTCAGGCTCGGGCTCGGTCTCTTACGTAAGCTCACACAATGTGCAATCACATCACGCAGGGCACAGGCAGGGGCTGTTAGCGAAAGCAGTCAGCCGTGAATGTGGCAGGGACCCGGCGCCCCGGACTGGAAACAGCTGAGTGAGTGTGTGTGTGTGTGTGTGTGTGTGCGAGGAAGAAAGGATGTGCTCACCCGTCACACACTTCCCTGATGATGGAGGACAGGGGCTTCTTCTGTAACCGAGAACAACAAGGGAGAGGCTTTAACCTTTCACACAGCGATGAGAATACTCACTTTCAATCTGTATGAGATTGGAACTGTGGTTGAACAGGAAATAAGAAATCTCACACTTCTAACCAGTATGAAGACATAACTATGCTTAAGTGTTATTATTATTACATATTATTATTATCATACAGTTAACTGCCAAAATAAAGGAAACACTTGAGCAAATGAAGGGTTCTGGCAGTTTAGGTCCACTCAACCCCTTAGATGGCAAGGTAAATGCCAATGACGACACAGCCATCCTGGCAGTGTAGTGTAATGGTTAGGGAGCTGGGCTTGTAACTCAGAGGTTGCTGGTTCAACTCCCAGGTGGGGCACTGCTGTTGTACCATAAAGCAAGGTACTTAACCTGAATTGCTTCAGTAAGAATATCCAGCTGTATAAACAGATTGCGTGTAAAGAAATGTAAACTGTGTAAGTCGCTCTGGATAAGAGCGTCTGCTAAATGCCTAAAATGTAAAATGTAAATGCATTCTGAGTGATCACCTTCATCCAATGGTGAAGTATTTCTATCCTGATGGGAGTGGTCTCTTCCAGGATGACAATGCCCCCCATCCACAGGGCATGAGTGGTCACTGAATGGTTTGATGAGCATTAAAACGATGTAAACCATATGCCATAGTGGTCTCAGGCACCAGATCACATCCCAATTGAACACGTTGCCTGAGACAGCGTTTTCCACCGGCATGAACAAAACACCAAAATAATTGAATTTCTTGTGGAAGAATGGTGTTGTATCCCTCCAATAGAGTTCCAACGCCCTATTAAGACACTATGTTGGCATTTATTTTATGTTGGCAGTTACTTGTATATTGCACTGAAACTGAAAGTATAAATGCAGCAAATAGGAATAAAAAGAAAAGTACTTTATTCAACAAAGAAACACGTCACATGCAGAACTGCACGTACTCTAGAAACGGTTACATCCAGCTTCCCTCCGTGTCAAAGTTTTGTGTGAGACACACCACCACTCATGTGTCACTTGCAGGCAGATTGGAAGGCTCCCCTGCCGCAGTGATCCGGTGTCACAATTAGTGCCCGCCTCGCTCTTTCACTGGAGGCTTTGTTAACGTTGAATCATTTGGGCAGATCAGTCCAAACACACTGAGCGTCAAATGGAGCATCGCCACTTAAGCACGTATGGTCCCCCCACCCCAGAAAAGCAAGCGCGTGAATTTTGGGTACAAGCAAATGTTTTGGCAGTCGCTTAGATTGACGGCTCCGATCCTCCTCGGACAGACGGATGCTCGGGAATTGGTCGTGAGAGGATTTAACCTGGTGACTGAAGGAGCTTGTGCATAACGATAGATCGAGGGAGAGGAAAACAGAAGGGAACCAGCTCGCGCTGAGAACAGAGCCCGCGTTAAGGACCGGCACTCGGGGTGACCTTTATTAACGATAAATCAAACGAATAAAAAAATAAAGTAAAATAGTAAAATCATGTAGTCAATTCCCACCATTTTATATTGCGGCAGGATCAGGGGTGTTGGGTTGCAACTCAGTCAAAGACCAATAATAAAATCAACATACAACGGCAAATAGGAAACAAAGGGAAATTTATGAGGGGAATTCTTACAACAACTGGGGAAGATGGGGGGAAAACACACACATGCAGTCCATGATCCACTCTCATAGTCGTTGTCCGTAATCCAGAAATAGTAAATCCAATGCAGGTCCTCAAAACAGCCAATGGTCAATACACAAACGGGGTTCTCAAAACAATCCAATCAATCCAACAAGCAATCCAAAAACAGAATCCTCCTCCACGCTTTTCCCTTCCGGTACTTTGCCCCGGTGTAGAACACAGGTGTGTCTTTTATTTCTCCCGGGATTACAAAACGTGCATCAGGTGTGTCCAGACAGCCTCTGATTTCCCAGTAAGGTGTGGGGGTGGAGCCAGCGGGCCCCTATGTACCGCCCCTCAATAACTACCCCTCTCCATGCCTCCGGGCAGCTGCCACATATCTCTCCCCTCAGCTCCGACCGGGAGGGAGGGGCAGCCTGACACCACAGGGCATCTCTCCTGGAGAGGGCATCTGCATTCACGTGGGCAACTCCTGACCTGTGAAGTACAGAAAAAGCAAGGGTTGTAATGACAAAAACCATCTGGTGACCCGTGCGTTCTTGCTTCTTGCCATCCACACCAGTGGCGTGTGGTCCGTGACCAGGGTACATTTTCGCCCCAGTAAGTAATTTTTTTTGCGTTTCCAGGGCCCATTTTATGGCCAGACACTCTTTTTCCACGGTAGAATAATGCTGTTCTCGTGGCAACAATTTTCAGCTAAAATAAGTCACTGGGTGTTCCTCACCTTCCTGGAGTTGCGATAATACCGCCCCCACACCCGTGTCCACGGCATCCGTCTGTACGAGTAAGGGTTTTGTTAAATCTGGTGTCACCGGGACCGGTCCTGCACAGAGAGCGCTCTTAAGGTTCTGGAATGCCTTTTCCGCCTCCCCGCTCCACTTTACCTGCATGGATAGTTTTTGGTTAGGTCGGTGAGAGGACTGGCTATGGACGCAAGGTTTGGAATGAACCTCCTGTAGTAGCTGGTGAGTCCAATAAACGTCCGAACCTGCTTCTTGGTTACGGGACTGGGCCAGTTCCAGATCGCCTCCACCTTTTTCATCTGAGGCTTGACATTCGCTTGACATTCCCTCATCCGATGGTGTACCCCAGGTATTCTTCGGGTTACCTGTAAGCTGTAAGACCCGCCTCTATCAATGTGGTGTTGAATTAAATCTGTGTGTTCTGGCTTGTTCGAGAAAATGTCCTGGTTGCGGCTGACCAGCTCCTTTACTTCCTGCTTTTAAGCCAAACTGTTCTCCCAGTGGCACATCATTGGGGGGGGACTGTAAAAGAAGGCTTGTAACACGCAGTATATAACACTTCTTGGGCATTCCATTTCTTAAGCAGGTTTATATGATAGATCTGAGTTACATTATTACAATCAGGTTGCCTTACCCGATAATTTACATCTCCGACTTCCTCAATGATCTCATAGGGACCTTTCCATCTTGCCAGAAACTTACATTCATAGGTGGGAACCAAAACATGCACTCGGTCGCCTGGCTGAAACTCACAGCTGTGCTTCTCTGTTGGCCACAACTTAGCCATCCTGTTTATTCATTCTTCCAAAAATGTTCCATTAGGGTGCGATGTGGTGATGGCTGTTGCTCCCAGGCTTCCTTGGCTAAGTCAAGGAGTCCTCTAGATCGCCGTCCGTAGAGGAGCTTGAATGATGAAAACCCAGTGGAAGCCTGGGGCACTTTGCAGATAGAGAACATCAGAAATGGTAAAAGTTGATCCCAGTTCTGGCCATCTGCCTCCATCACTTTCCTCAGCATGCTCTTGAGTGTTCGGTTGAACCGTTCCACAAATCCATCGGTCTGAGGCTGGTACACTGAAGTGCGTAACCGTTTAATCATTCATTCATTCATTTACGCAAGTCTCTCCTTACTCTGGACATAAAAGGAGTTCCTTGATCTGTCAAAATTTCATTGGGTATGTCCACCCAGTAAAATCCACTCACGGGCAATGCCTCTCGTGGCTATCGTGCGCAGGGGCACTGCTTCTGGATATCTGGTGGCATAGCCGAGTATAACGAGAATGTATTGATGCCCACTGCTACGTTAACTTGTTGTAGTGCATTCGCCAGGTTTGGGTCCTCCAGCTGTGCGGTTCCGAACTTCCCAGCCAAAGACGCAGACTCTGGCGCCCCCTCGAGGTCCATAGGGAACAGGTTAGTAAGACTCATCTTCATCGTAAGATGATCGGCCGTTATCGGGGTTCTCGTCTGTGCTTTTGTACTCCGGCAGGGGCTTGGTGGAGGCATTGGGGTCAACCTCCTGAAAGCCACAAATCTTCCCTTCCACATTAGATACCCCAGATAGTTTTTCGGGTGTACTTAAGGTGCCCCTTTTTCGTTTTATCTTCCCCCCCTTATACCTGACCACAGCCGGGCAAACATAGGGCAGTCCCTCCCGATTAATATAGGTACCGGTAAATTATCTACTATGCCCACCTTACCAACGTATTGTCCCTTCGTTGTCTGTAGGTTAAGTAGAGAGGTGGGATAGGCTTTTGTTTCTCCGTGAATACATGTGATGGACATGGTGCCCGGTTGACTCTCCGCTCGGGCGAATTCAGGATGGATCAGGGTTACCATGCTCCCGGAGTCGAGAAGTGCCGTAGTCTTTTCCGCTGGCCTTTATTGGGGTGAAGGGGGAGGGACTGCCTTCACCAGCAGGACGTCAGCAGGCCACAGGGTCTTCCAGTTGCGTTTTCACCGGCGGATGCTGACAGTATCGGTACATCACGGTTAGGGCAGCTCCATGTTAGGTGACCTGTCTCATTACAATCAAAACACCTCCTTCGATCCACATTCAAAAAAGGCCGTCGTTGTTGTGGGCTATTATGGTGTGTGTTGTCAGGTCTTTCAGTTATCCCGAAACTTCCATCAACATTCTTTTTCTCCTTACCCCTGGTGGTTGGTTCGGGTTTTTGGGGTCGGCTGCTGCACAGAACTTCTATCGCTACCTGATGCCCTTCCACCAGCTCTATGAGTTGATCTGCACTCTGGGGATTTGCTTGGCTAGCTAGTTTCTTTGCTTCATACGGGAGAGAACACAAACATTTATCAATGACCATTCGTTCCAAGGGACTCAGCAATACCGGTTCAGCTGTCATCCAATTCTTGGTCATTCGGATTAAGTCGTACATCTGGGACCTGGGCGACAGGGCGGGGTCATAACTCCAGTCATGACATTTTTGTGATTGACAGATCAACGAGTGACCGTACTGATGCAGGATTTCCTTCTTTAGCACCTCATAACTTTTTGCTTAGTCTGTTGTTAAATCCTGGTATGTTTTCTGCGCTATCCCAGACAGAAAGGGGGTGATCAGGCTGGCCCATTGCTCAGGTGGCCACTCTTCTCTACTTGCCGTTCACTCGAATGTTTGTAAGTCTCGATGTCGTCATCACCCGTCAACTTGAGGATGAATGCACTGGGGTTCTCTCGGGGACGGTGGGCTGTCGTGACTCCAGCTGCGGTCAGACAACCTATTTCCGCTCGGAGGATTGCAGTTTGTTGCCTAGTTCTTCCAGTAACTCCTGGTTCATCGCTTGCAGTGCAATCTGAGCTTCCACAAGTTGTTTTACTAAGGCTTCCATTTTTCAGCGTAGTGATTTAATTATTGTTCAGTGGCTATTTAGGCACCATTGCTTGCCCCCATCCTCCACCAAATGTGGCAGGATCAGGGGTGTTGGGTTGCAACGCAGCTTATTACAACAACCAGGGAAAACGGGGGGAAAAGCAAACACATGCAGTCGGTGACTCGTTCTCGTAGTCGTTGTCCGCAATCCAAAAAATCGCAAATCCAACGCAGGTCCTCAAAACAGCCAATGCTCTGTACACAAACGGGTCTCTCATAACAATCCAATCAATCCAGTAAGCAATCCAAAAACAGAATCCTCTTTTCCAATCCTCCTCCACGCTTTTCCCTTCCGGTACTTTGCCCCAGTGTATAACACAGGTGCGTCTTTTATTTCTCCCGGAATTACTGAAAACGTGCATCAGGTGTGTCCAGATAGCCTCTGATTTCCCATTAAGGTGCGGGGGTGGAGCCAGCGGACTGCTATGTACCGCCCCTCAATAACTACCCCTCTCCATGCCTCCGGGCAGCTGCCACAATATGCATTACTTTATTAAAAAGTACACAGGCACACGCAGTGATTTATGTTTATTTGAATTGTGAAACGGACAGGTGTGACAGTTTAACTGGTCTGACGATGGGAACTTTTAGCGATACTTCTTATATTGCAAACAGCCAACCCTGCGTTACACTGACAGCTCATTAATGCACTTCAATCCATCCGCCATCACAAGCTCTGGAGTCGAGCCTGCTGGCTCAGAGTTTAACCGAGGACAAAGAGCCGGAACACCTAAAGGCAGCCGGTGGACGGGCCTACCCTTGAAATTCAGATTTGTTTTTCTTCGATGTGCCATAGATGCTGTCCTTGAAACAACCTCATCTTTAGTTCCAAAACCACCACGAATGACAGAATCTTAACCCGAGACAGCGCTTAACCCAATTCAATCCGATTTGTATTTGTTGTTTTATTATTGATTATTTTGGACTTTTAGCCATTTAACAGACGCTCTTATCCAGAGTGACTATCACGTCTTACGTGGTTTTTGTTTTGTACGCACTATCCATGTACACAGTTGGATATTTTACTGAAGTGATTCAGGCTAAGTAACTTCGTTCACGGTTACTAATGGTAGTAGTCCATCTGAAAATATACCGCCTCCTCCCCAAAATGTACAGGCTGACTTGTACTGCAAGAAGGTGGAGGAGGACTACACAGAGCTACGTAGAGGCGTGAGGTCACGGTCTGCACTGGTTGAAGATATATTTGTAAATGATGTACAACAGATATTTCTGTTTGCTACTGGGGTCCCGAGTGCATTGGCAGGGAATGCTGCTGGAGTATGCCCGCAGAGAGATGCATGTTTTTTAAAGTTTTTTTTGCTAATTAAATCACCGCTTATTTTTAAAACAAAAGTACAGAGGCAAGATATGAGCAAGAGGTATCAAGGTTAACTGACATTTTCAGTAATTAAATTGATTTATTCATACATGGACATTCATAAAACATTCACACATTAACTTATACGTTTTCCAGAAACCAGACTCCTAGTGCATATAAATATATATACATCTATAAATTGATTGACTGTATACAGTCAAGACCCCTTCACTTTTTCCACATTTTATGTTATGTTACAGCCTTATTCTAATTGGTTAAATTATTAACCCCCCCCCCCCTCTCCCTCAATCTACACACAATGCCTCAATGACAAAGTAAAAACAGGTTTTTAGAAATCTTTGCAAATTTATAAAAAACCTGAAATATCACATTTAAATAAGTAAAGACCCTTTGCTATGACACTCAAAATTCCTGATGCTCTCAGAGTCCTTTAAGTGCCGTTTGGCTAACTCCAGGCATGCTGTCATATGCCTTTTACTCAGGAGTGGCTTCCATCTAGCCACTTTACCATAAAGGCCTGATTGATGGAGTGCTGCAGAGATGGTTGTCCTTCTGCCAGGTTGTTTGCCTTTCTAAAGCAATTGAATTTGCCACAGGTGAACTACAATCAAGTTCTAGAGACATCTCAAGGGTGATCAAAGGGAACAGGATGCATCTGAGCGCAATTTCGAGTGTCATAGCAAAGGGTCTGAATACTTATGTAAATGTGATATTTCAGTTTTTTATTTTTAATAAATTAGCAAAGATTTCCAAAAACCTGTTTTTGCTTTGTCCTTATGGGGTATTATGTGTAGAAAAAAAATATATTTTAATCAATTTTAGAATAAGGCTGTAACATAACAAAATGTGGAAAAAGTGAAGGGGTCTGAATACTTTCCGAATGCACGACACAGACACAGACACAGACAGACACACAGTAATGCTTGAAAGTTTGTGAACCCCTTGCACAATCATAGAAATCTAGAGTTTTTACCACAAAATCCTTAATCAGAACCAGTCTACTTTTCATTGAAATAAAGGGTCTATATTTTTAAAAAAATTACATACATTTTTAGAGGAAATTGTGCATATAGTAGAGTAATAATATGGAAAAAATAATTAGTAAAGGTGCAAAAATAAGTGAACCTCCTGTTGCCTTAGTTAAATCAAGTAGGTAAGTAGAAGCAGGTGGGTATATAATTGGGTACTAAGTTAACCAATCAAAGGCTAGATCTTTAGGAAAGAGTTGTGGGTGGCACTCTCATAAATACAGTTCAGAAACCTGGTCGTCTCTGCACTGGCTCCCCACCGCAGCACGCATTAGGTTCAAATCACTGGTGCTGGCTTTTCAAGCGGCTGCACAGGTGTCAAACTCATTCCATCGAGGGCCGAGTGTGTGCAGGTTTTTGTTGCAACCAATGCACTACACCAGGTGATTTCACTAATTAGCTCACTTCTTCAACTAAGGAGGGAACCTAATTGAAATCACCTGGTGTAATGCATTGGTTACAACAGAAACCTGCACACACTCGGCCCTCGATGGAATGAGTTTGACACCCCTGGGCTAGAGGAACTGCTCCCCCATACCTCCAGACACTCATCACACCCTACACCCCAACCAGACCCCTCCGGTCCACCTCCTCTGGCAAACTGGCTGTCCCATCCCTCCGGGCGCCCGGCAGCCGCTCCTCGCAGTCTCATCTCTTCTCGGTCCTGACCCCTCGGTGGTGGAACAACCTTCCGCAATCGATCAGGACTGCGGAATCACTTGTGATCTTCCCCAAGAGACTCAAAACCCACCTTCTCAGACTCCACTACCACTGAATTCTGTACATCTAGCCAATTGTCATCACCACTGCCTACTTGCTCAACACTTCTTGTATATGTATCCCTGCTTACTCCTCATTTATACATTAAAAAATAAATCATTACTAACCTTTTCCTTCCCGGTGTTACAGGTATGGTACGCAGCTGCCTGCAATGATGTCTATCGCTGTATTACTGCACTGATCTCTTGCGCAAACTAGGATTGTTCCTACCATGTATTAATGCCCATCTTGTAAGTCGCTCTGGATAAGAGCGTCTGCTAAATGCTTAAAATGTAAACGTGTTCAGTGTTACCCATACAAGTGAATGAAAAACACACCATGCCGAGATCTAAGGAGACCTTAGAGGACCTCAGGAAGAGAGTAGTTAATGTGCATCGGATAAGGATATAAAATCATATCAAAAAGACTTGGGCTCCATCAGTCCACTGCGAGACAAATAATATACAAATGGAGAGCGTTTAACACAACAGCAACTCTGCCTAGAAGTGAACGTCCTTCTATAATATCACCAAGAGCCACAAGAAAAATAGTAAATCAAGTAAAAAGCAATCCAAGAGCAACATCCAGAGCTACAAGCCTCCCTCGCTACACCTGATGTCATTGTACATCCATCAACAATAAGAAGAACGCTGAATAGAACTGCCATGCAAGGGTAGCCAGGAAGAAGCCTCTGCTGTCTACAAAGAACCAAGCTGCCTGTCTTAGGTTTGCCAGAGACCACCTGGACAAACCTGAAGATTTCTGGAAGTCTGTTCTCTGGACGGATGAGTCCAAAATTAACCTTTTTAGTCACAATCAAAAATGCCATGTCTGGCAAAAACCCAATACTTCCCACCACCAAAATAACCCGCATGGTGGCAGGAGTGTCATGATCTGGGGCTGATTTTCTTCCTCTGGGCCTGGACGACTCTACATCATTAAGGGAACCATGAATTCTGAGGGATATCAAAAAAATTCTTGAACAGAACGTCAGGCCATCAGTCCGAGAGCTAAAACTTGGCCGAAAGGGTGTGTTCCAACAGGACAATGATCCGAAGCATTCAAGCAAATCTACCAAAGAATGGCTCAGGAGAAAGAAGTTTTGTGTTTTGGATTGGCTAATCCAATCGAATCCTCACTGAGTTGGCTGGGCTCTGTAAGGAGGAGTGGGCGAGAATCCCTCAAAGAAGATGGCAGAGTCTGATCAGTGGCTATAGGAGACAGTTGCTTCAAGTCATCGCTGCTAAAGGAGGTGCCAGAAGTTATTGATTGAAGGGGGTTCACATATTTTTGCACACAAGGATATCGGAGTTCTTGTTAAATAAACCAGTTTTGTTAAATTAACAATGAAAATATATCATATTTCTTTGTGTCCTTTGTTTGGGATATCTTGGTTAAGAATTGAGGTTTAGGTAGATTTTTTAGGGTCATTTTTAGGGATTTTTTAGGGTCATTTTTCTATATGAAAATAATGACCACCCCCTGTAGTAAGCATCACTGTATGTTACATGATAATTGTAAGCTTAAGTACTTCTTGTTTTCCAGAGAGAAGCCCTATGCTTCCTTAAAAGCAATTTTATTGAAATGTATAGTACATTCTTCCTAGCTCCACTGCGGTTTGTCTGTAACAGAAGTCAAAGGAGGGTCAAGTGTATCCCACTCAAATGAAAACATAGGCTTTCTCTAAATGTTCTCGTCATGCTAATGACCTCTGGCAGGGTCGCCTGGGCCTCTAACACTATTTAAATAGTACAACGCGCACCGTTGTTTCCCACAAAAGGCCTTGCCTATTACTACAGAAGGCATTGTAGACCTGCATCTTGTCGACTTAAGTTCACATAAGGTTTGCATGTATCCATGTTGGGGAAGCCCAAAATATCCAATGGTTTCTAGATCTTGTCATTCTTTGTGTGTTAATATTTGAAACTGAGTTTTAATTCTTATGAAATGGGGAAGAAAAAAAAACCTAAACCAGAGCAAACACCTTAATCACTGGTGGGTTTGGCTAAAGATAGTGTTTCAAAACAAACTTTCTCAAAGAGGGAGAGGAGAGGAACTCCAACACTGTGGTGTCCCGTGTGAGGCCGCAGGGCCGTTACTCTAATTGCTACTTTAGCAGTGGAATGCACACCAGAAACTAGCTTTATTTTTGCTTCATCCTTTTTTTTGGTACTTCTTTGGCCTAAATTGCAGTTCAGAAAAACAGGCGGTTTCATGCACTTCTTCTGGTATTTTACTCAACAACACAGACCTTGGGAAAGAGTGGTCCGGTGCACTGGTAGAAGCGCTGGTGAATCTGCAGCACTAACCTCCTCAGTCTGTATGAGCTGGGCGCTGGTGCTAACCTGCTCCCTCTGGGGGCTTAGAGCTGGTACTAACCTGGTCAATCTCGATGAGCTGGGCGTTGGCACCGGGCCACTCGATGGCCACTTTGACGATGTCCGAGGGAGGTGGCATGGCCGCTCTTCTCTCACACCACACTGCAGGAGAGATTAAAGACATAAGGTCCCCTCCACAGTGGCCATGGGTGAATGAGGTATCATCATGACACCAAAAGTGGGTGGAGCTACAGGAAGGAACAAAAGGAACCGTGCCCAGCAGAAACAGGAAGGGTGTCTGTGAAGGCCCGCTTGCCTCGCCTGTGAAAGATCAGACTGCGGGTGTGAATGAGGTGTTCCCGGAACCTGCACAGCAGGTGGGTGGAGTTCTGCCCCTGTCCATCAGGCTCATTCTGGGCCAGTCCCTTTCGGGGTAACCTTTCCCCAAAACTGTCAACGCCAGTGGGTCCTTTGAGCGCCGCATTTACCTTTAACAATCTGTTTACTGACACGATTTTACAGAGGCCACGGTTTGCCACACACCAAACCATTAACCCCAGGCACAGGGCGCTCTTCCCTTTTAAAAATCGATTTGCTTGGAATAACCATTCAATCCTGAAAAGGGTAAAAATGGAAAAGAGAGAGCAGGGAATGTTCCCACATCCCAAACCCCCCAAAAAAAAAAAAAAACCTTGCTCACACGTTTAGTACTGCAGGTGCTGGCAGCAGGCCAGGGCACCAACAGGGTTGGAATTTAAAAGCCGTGCAGACACCTGCACAACAGCCTGACCAACAACGTGATCTCCAACTGCACAGTGAGCAGGTGGAGTAAGAGCTAAGCCAGAATAAAGTCAGCACACTACTCTTTTGCACACACATGGTTCACGATCGACAAGGACGTTCTAAATTTGTTTATTCATATTTAGGTGACTTTTTATACATTTATATACAGGGGGTAGACAAAACAATGGATGTTTATTAACTAATGAGGAGTTGGGCTACCCTTTGCCTTCAGAACAGCTTCAGTCCTTCTTGGAATGCCATACTTTCTTTCCATAAAAGCCTATTTTATTGTATGTTTGATCTTCGGTCCTTTGGGATGCGTTGCGTCCACATGCTGTCCACACCCCTATGAACTATGATGTGCTTCCTTTCAAATGATACCAAATGTAGGCAGGTGGCCATCATAGCTCTTGAGCTATGAACTGCTATATTTGGGTCCAAATAGGTGTGACTGCACAAAATAGGGAGTAACGGTTAAGGTGTTCAAATTTAGATTTTAAAACATCTTTTAGAGCACAATCATATTGGTAATTAGTATTGACATTAATATGCAACATGTGTATATGCACTATACGTATGGCATGCCAAGCCTTAAACTCTATGCTGAACACTGAAATGTAAAACAGAATTCCACTTTCAAAAGGAGGTCAAGCACGGGGCACCGCTCACGCACTCACTCACGCACGCACGCACGCACACACACGCACACACAACACTGTCTCTCTCTCAACAACCCATCACCTTCGGAAAGGAAATTTTCTTGGAAACGCTGAACAGTAATCTGAAATCTTTTGTACAACTAGCACACGCGCACACACGCACGTAATTGTCCTTTTCAGAGAGCTTAGCAGAAACAGCCCTCATCGTACGCTGGAGTAACGATCTCTTTCACAGGCGCAGAACAGAACTCCCACACATTGGCCCCCTGCACCTGTACGTGGGATGAAGCTGCTGCACCAACTCTCACACATTTCCACTGCTATCAGACACACGGACTCCCCTCCGACTCACTTTAATACACAGTGTGCATTTCACCAACGCTCTTTCTGACATTTATAAACGCAGTAGAACCTCTGGCACCAACCAGAACACAGGAGCCTTCGGAGAGACACTCAAATGCACAGAGTTCAGTCGGTTCGCCCTAAAGGGAGCCCCTCTACACTCAAACACATGCAGGCACAAGGACTTGGTGAGGGTGGGGTTGGGGGCTGCGGGGTTGTGCTTTGATATCCCAAAAGCAGGTTTGTTTTGGGAAACTTCCGTACCCTTACTTGTGCCAAATGAACAATGTCTGGAAAGGGATCAACAGACACGAGCACAGGAGGCTCTGGCTGGGCTGGGCCTGTAGCCCACTGCTAACAGGGTCAGGAAAAGCTCTCTGGACCTCCTGCCATTGTTCAAGTCTGTTTGTGTTGTTGTTTCTCTTCTGGAAATGCAGTCACTTAGCTGGACATGCCCTCAGCAAAGAGGATTTAAATGTAATCAAATACAGCATAGTTCTGAAATGTGCCTCAAATTTAACGTCAGTCAAATGCATACCTCATTTTACCGTGTAACCGTTTCTTTAATTTGAATATAAATTAGCTACCAATGAATCCAATGTTTTAATAGTGTTCAAGATATTTGGCAATGCTTCCAAAGACATATAACTATTTACTGCGAGAATGACGGTTATAGTTCCACAGTTAATATTGCGCCCGCTCAGGAGCCTTTTAGTAACACTCATGAGTCAACAATATCCCGTTCCCAGGACACTCAGGCTTCTGCTGGGGAGGCTGAGGACCATTCCAGCACGGAATCCAGGACATAATGCAAAGGGTCTGCACAAAACTGCAAACCAAACAGGAACGAAGAAAAGCACAATAAAACAAGAGTGCATGCCTGTTAGAGTCGCGCTGATCTCTGTATGAACAGCCACACCGGCGTCGCGCTGATCTCTGTACGAACAGCCACACCGGCGTTGCGCTGATCTCTGTACGAACAGCACACCGGCGTCGCGCTGATCTCTGTACGAACAGCCACACCGGCGTCGCGCTGATCTCTGTACGAATGGCTACATCCGTGGGAAACAGCACAGCTGATCCACAGACTGACAAGCATGCAGCATGAGAACTGTCAGCAACTACTGCAGAACCTTGGAACACATGACCGTGACACTGAATTCTCCAGACAAAAATGAACCAATCAGGCCAGTCACTGACAGCACTACTACGAATTGACAAACAACTTTTATGAGAACACATCAAAACACATTAGGGAGAGTTCTACGGGGGACTCATTTAATACCCGTAGTTAATTGTCATTCGTGTTTTTTGTTGTTTTTTTTCCTTCCCAGAAAGCACTCTACAGCTTGCGAGTGTCAAAGGACTTGCGATGGGAGAACAATAGGGGCATATACTGCAGCACAGCGGGCCAATGTGGGAGATGCGGGTGGTTAATTAAGAGAAGGAAGCTCTCGCTACGACAGACCGACCGCGTGACAAAGCTGCCTTTGTTTGGGTGGAATTGAGAAGTCTATTTTCTGTGTGCAAGGGACGCATCTGCACTTGGAAAGGGGCCACGAGGAGGCATTTCGGAGAAGCTTAAACCGCTCACATTTAGACATCCAATTAAACTCTTCGTTCCAAATGAAAACTGCGGTCCGTTTTCATGAGAACTGCCGTACGCATGCCTTTTGGGCCGGGAGTCGTGTGCGGAGGAGAATCCGAGCGATCAAACGTGTGAGCGAGCGTGAAGGTTTCTGCCGAGCACAGCTACCGTCGCATATCATCCGAGCGAGGCTTCAGATTAAGGCCGCTAGCTCGACTCGACGGTGTTTAAAAAAAGATCGCTTTTTCGTCCTTGCGCCCGTCTCCGCGGCTGACGATTTGTCTGTGACTTTGGACTTTCTAGGTCTAGCGCCGTCCTTCTCGCCTTGTTAAATGCGCTTGCTCAATCGTCGCTCTGGATAAGAGCGTCTGCCAAACGCCTAAACGTGGGGTTAACGTAAACGGGACTGAAGGTGAGCTGCTCCTCTACGCCGTGAGCGATGGGAACCACCTGCTTCGGCGAGAAACGGTTCGGCGCCTGTCACCCGGGGCCTGTCCCGAAACACGCACCAGGAGGACAGCCGCTCACGCGCGCGAGGGCCAATCCCTGGCAGCGCGCGGCAGGCGCGACCAAGACAAATTAAACGAGGCGCAGCACGAGCCTTGCTTTCACTCGCCCGATCGACACACCGACGCCACGCCCTCGGAAAGCGGCGCAACTCGCCCCCTTTACTTCGCAGCCAAGAGAAGGGACGACTACAAAACAAGTCGTTCTTTCTGCGATTTAGAACGTTGAGCGTCCTCTGCTTGGAACCTTGTGACGTTTGTTATTGCTTATGGTTTGGAACCGAGAAAGGAAGAAAGGGAAGAAGAAGGAGGGGGAGAGAAAAAAAAATAAAAAACCTTCAGCAGATGGATGGAATTAACACTACGAGACACTTCCCCTCTCTTAGGTCTGAAGGAGTCTCCCGGGTTCAATAACTCACCTAGCATCCGCCCAGCTCATTGGGGGGGGGACCCAAACTACAGCCAGAATGAGAGACAAATTCTGAAACTCAGCAGACCTGAGGAGGGTAAAGCAGGCATGCAGATTATAATTAAATGGGCAGAATAAACAGTGCAAGGTCTGAATCGGTGCACCGGGTTCCGGCAGCGGGCCAGAGTGGTGAGTGGCGTGTTATCTGTGACCGCACCTGTGGGAAAAAATTGCAGAGAGGGGCCGGGAGCAGCCGGGGGCCTGGGGGGAGGGGCCGGAAATGCTGCGTGACAGAATCCAGGCTTGTGCGCCACAGCAATAAGCAGTAAAGCAGGAATTGAAAACAGATGCCCCCGGAGCCTAAGGGGGTGCGCTTACTACAGCCAGACTCCAATACCCCGTAACACAGCGAGAAATAGTCTGAATATGCACACTGATCCACCCAGACTCTGTTACCCCCTAGCATAGCAAACACAGGGCACATATGCACACTGATCCACCCAGACTCTGTTACCCCCTAGCATAGCAAACACAGGGCGCATATGCACACTGATCCACCCAGACTGAGCCCAGCACAAACCCAGACTTGTAACGCAGCGAGCGAAGTCTGAATGTGTATCCTGTGCAGGTCCTTTGCCAGGTTTTGGCTCACCTGACTGCAGGGCGTAGAACGGGCTCCTCACCCCACGTCTCTCTCAGGCGAAACGCTCACACCATAGCATCAGCACATCTGGAAACACAGGCAACATCAGTCACACTGAAACTGCAATACGCGGTCTACCAGATGACGTGAACTCAAAATGTCTGCATTCTTTTAAAACATGTAAAACAATCAACATGACAAGAAGAAGAAAGAAAAAAAAAAGGTATTTAACAATATTACGGTGTCTAGTTTGATTCCATCACACAAAATACAGTAGCCAAAAGCCGATCCAGGAGCACTGCAGCACTTTAAAAACAATTTTTAAAAAATTAATTTATGGCACTCAATTATTTCATTCATCATTAGGTTTAATGAGACCAAATGTCTTTTTTAATTGACATTGGTCGGCCCTCCAAAAAGACCGGCGATAGGCCAGCTACAACATCTTCATCCTCATCTTCATCACCACCCTCACTATGCACAGTGTGTGGGCTCCCAGATAGAAGATGTTGCTGTGGAGCCCGGTTACTCTGGCAACCGATGACCTACCTAGACTGTAAACAGATTTTTTTGCGTGGTGATCTATTGCCTCAAAAGGGAGCATGCTCACGTTTCACACAATTCCGCCCCGACTTTGCCCCGCACTGCATTTAATCCCAAACGCAAGACCCTGCATCAGGGCCTTTCAGTCTCTTACTGGATCCAGGCTGAGTCTATACCTCACAACGTGCAATTTGCAATTGATGTGGACAAGATAAAAGCTTTTCCACCTCTGCATAATATCATTCCTTCAGAATATATTTCCGAGGACCATCAACAGGTTCCCTCTGACAATCAGTGAATGAGTCAGTGTACTGCAGCCTTTTGTTTAATTTCTTTGATGAAAATCTGGCTTCAGTGTATTACATTACTTCATTGTGTAATGCATGTATCAAGCTATAAAGCCAGGTAGTGTAACTTGCATTGCTTAGTTAGGTCAAGACCATATAATAAATATGGCTAGATATCAGGATATCAATTCACTTATATAATTTTGCATTTGTACAAACAGGATACAGTATCCAGCAAGTCGATAAGATAACACACAACCCGCACATTTACCTGATGCAGCCATGTCGTAAATGAGTTACTGGATTCCTTGCCCACCACACCAGATAACTAGCTAGTTCGCTGGCTTATGATTGAGTGAGGAAATCAAACGCTAGTTACGCCAAGTTACTTATCTTGACAGCAACGACATTTTGATCAAGGAGTGACCGGTATCCAATCACATAGATCCAGCGTTGTAACAAAATGTCTACAGCACACCGCCACTGCATTGTATGTGAAGACGACAAAAAAACATCTTCATTTGTTTGCGGTTGACAAATTGGTGGGGTTTTATACACAAGGTTAGCTAGCCAGCAAACAAGCTTTCAACGTCATGCGTTAAAACGATCCAAAATCATTCGTGTTCAAATATAGCTTGCAACGTGAATGTTTATATTTAATAGAACATCGTGCCAGAGCATCACAAAACTAAAACTGGTCTTGAGGAGATAAATAAATAAATCAGACAGCTTACCGATCAACCAGGATGCGGTTCATCCTGCCAACATACCACTAACGTATATAGCTAACGTCCCCCGTTCTAGGCTACTCATGACACACGGGCGCTAGACATTTTTACAATGACTGCAATGCCACTGGCACTGGTCACAGCGAGCGGTCCTTCTGTTCCCCATCTAACGATACTGACAATCCTTTGAAAACAAACACCGCCAAAGTTATTGATTAGCAGAACAACGGACTGGTTAGACTATCCAGCGAGCTGAGTAGCAAGTAAGTAAGTGCAGGGGGAAGGTAAGCTGCGAACGTGCGAGGTAATATTAGCTATATTATTAGGCAGCTCGGTAGCAAATGAAAATGGGACAGGACAGGTAGCCACCAGCCTGGTTAACTACCATTAATTCTACCCACGACTGCAGGGGAAAATCGAAATCCGAATACATTCAACAGATTGCAAATAATGTCATGCGAACACGGCGCAGGGCATAACCTTCGAGGAAAATGCGTATAACGTTGGACGAATGAATCTCTAAAAATTCACGACGCGACGTGAATCGACAGCTAACGTTACGTTAGTGCTACCTTCGAGCGTTCCCTTTGCGCTAGCTAAGTAACATTCGGCTAATTAGTTGACCGGCTTGCTAGAATGGGGCTAGTAATATTTTACAGCACTCTCAAGCATTAGACTCAACCAAGACGGGCTAGCTATCAAGCCGTCCAGTAAATGTGAAAAAAAACTCACTGGCTCAAACAATAGCCGTTTCATTGGAACATTGCTGACAATTGCAAGCTAGTACGCCGAGACAATGTGCCGCGTCTTAAACCGTTATTAGCTAGCCAGCTAACAAACTAATGGTTACGTCTCGTCAAGCTCGCGACTGTTCCTTTGAAAAATTCACCGACTGGCGATAACGCTGCGCACACTTACCCCGTTTAGTGCGACCGTTCCTAATTTCCTATTACGTTCTATGAGGAGAATAACTTCAGGCGAGGTGACACAGAGAGGACACGCCTTAAGGGCGGGATCTCAACAAATGTCGCGCCGGCTATTGGTTTCCAACAGTGTCCACTCCAATGTATGCGCAGCGATTGGATTACGTGCGTCACGACTCACTAGGGAGTGCATTTTTTGACGTTGTCGAACGCTTAAAGCGGCTCGCAACTTTCCAGCTATATTTATAACGGATATCCATATGTCCATGCTCGGTACATCATTTGGGCTCTTGCCTATACTGTACAAAACCGCAGATGGACGTCTATGTAACGGAGGTGAAAGGAGTCCACGGCAACAGAAATACTCCTTCGAAAAGCGAACAGGACTAGATAACAGCAGCTAAAATGGCGAAACTCATAATTACTTTAAAGCTTTTTGCGATGTTCAAACGGGGCAAGTTTTATTTTGCTAAAAATATGATTTTACATTTTAATTAATATTTCTTAATACATTAATACTGTGTGCATCCGTATGACATAAGCATCAAATACCACTTGTAGTATACTCATAGGCCCTCTCAAGCCCACTACAACTTTAAGTTTTCAAAAATATGCTTTGTTGAAGTTTTGTATATATTTGTTAAGAATAAACGAAAACTGTAGGCCATCCTCATGAAACAGACCACCTGAAGTTGAGTACTTGGTTTTCACATACATTTTCACAAATATTTATCAATAACTTACAACTTTTTGACAGCAGCGCCCCTTTAAAGTCTGCACCCGTCTAAATGTCACCTTCTGTTGCCTTACAGCCTGAAATTAAAACATTAAATCAGACTTTTTCCACCTGTTTACACATTTAAGTGGAAAAAATCTCTCAACATTTCTGAATATTTAATGTTTTAATTTCAGACTGTCAGGCAACAAGGTGACATTTTTGAGACGGGGTGTATACTTCAAAGGGGCAATGTACGTATTCATGTACGATCCATTATTATTAATAGTAACGTTGTGTTATTATAGCGGAACCTCAATGTTATGTGCTGTATATTCAGCTTGTATGAGCTTTGGCAATATGTATAACTGTACGTCATTCAAAGAAAGCATTTTGAATTGAATTATCGTTACCACCATTGGATTAAGCTAAAATACCAAACTGACCAGTAAATAAACCAAACACGAGCCAAAAATAGCTTTACTTCTTTATTTAGATTATTTTTCCAGACAGCAGACAATGCACAGCAGGATAAACCCAGCCAATATTTTGTACATGGTTTGCACTCTGTCCAGGTTGCCTTGCTTGGAGTATTGAGGGAGGAAGGTTCACTCGAAGAATGCAGGAATATTGCACGGAAACCCATAAAAATGACAGAAATTCTCTCCACCCATGGAATGCTGGAGTAATAATCACGGGGGGTGGAAGGAAACTCACATCGAATAAAGGAAAACACAATTCAATACCAATTGCACATTACACAAAAGAACACCATGTTAACGGCTGAACAGAAACCAGTTAAAGGAGTGGGAGAGCTCTTTGATCCTACAAGTTGTTGTTTTGCAAGTTCACTCTGAGCGATGTGTGACAGAGGCCATATACCCAACATTGTGACGCGCTCTTCCCTTCTCAGGAGTCGCATACTCCCGTCACAATGTTTAACGTGGATTCTTGTTCAGATTTCTTCCTTTTAGAATGGAGGCAACACAACCCAAAAACAGTATTTGCTGTTGGAATCTCATAAGCCTTTTGTTTGGTCAAAGATAGCCAATTTCGATCTCTACTACACAAGTACAGTTTGCAGTGTGGCATGGCAGATATCCCCATCCACACAACGCCGGGAGGCATATTTGACCCATGTCAGGCCCGGATGAAATTCAAACCCTATCCATTATGAGCATATGTCATGTTTTACCATTGGCAGAGAAAGTGCCAAAACAAAACAAATATAATACACTAGTATAAATTCTTATAGTTTTCACTTGTTACAGTAAAAAAAAAAAAAAAAAAAGTAAAAGTACAAAAATCAAGGTATTGGCAAGTTGGGGTAAATTATAATCTACTTATATACCTTTACATCTCAAGACAGTTCTATCCTGCTAGTACAATGTCCTCAAACTTGGTAAGGTTTTACTGCTATGGTATGCATCAGCTGGATGATTTTTTTTTTTTGTGCGCAAAATATTCACCAGTGATAGGAGCTCTCTGTATTGAAAATCCTCTTGGCATTTAACCATCAGAGATTCTCATTTATAATTTGGACACAGTACGCATCCCAACTGTACTGTGTATGAATGAGCTCAGATTCAATTGGACTGCCTGAACAGTCCCATCAGTAATTGGTGATCCGATTCTCATTACGTTGTATAGAATTAATCATGGATCCTAAATTCATACAGCACATACATTTAAAAGCATTCACAAATTTGAGGGCGCATTTACATAAATACACATGACAAGAATTTAAAATTAGAGGGGAAATCCAAGCACTGTGCATTTGATCGTTGTGTAGGCTAATTGTTTTTTTTGTTGTTGCCCGATTTCACATGCAGTTCACCAGAGATAAAAGTAACACACACTCACACACAGAGAGCACCAAACTGTTAACAACAAAACTGTCAAAGACCTGTTCATAAAGAGGCATGATGTTTGCTCTGTAAGACGAGTATTGCCAATGAATTGAAACAGAAGAGAGCATAACCCATGTGTTCGATGCATCACACAAGCTCCGACAGCTGTCACGTTAATGGAGTCAAGTTGAACTCATTTCAGACCATTATCAAATTCAGGGTTTGTATAAAACATGCATCTGCTCCTTAACGGCTGCTCTTTGCCCACCACATTAGACAGCGCATGCCATGTCACGTATAAACCTGCAATATTTTCACCTGAATGTTATGAAACTGAAAATGGCGAGAGTGAGAGAGAGAGAGAGAGAGAGAGAGAGAGAGAGAGAGAGAGAGAGAGAGAGAGAGAACTGCAAAATAACCTCCCCGCTACTGAGGACGGGGGGAAAAGTGACTTTAATATACGTGTAGGACAGTCAAACACACACACACGCACACACGCACACGCACACGCACACAAATCACCAATAATATACAGTACATAATTGGACCAGTCTTAAGGCGATCCTAAGGGCTACGATGACATGGTTGAGAAGCTGGAGGAGTGTCTGCCATTCCAAACAGATGCTGCCTGGAGAGGACCT
This sequence comes from Aldrovandia affinis, assembly GCA_029706075.1. NCBI lineage: Eukaryota > Metazoa > Chordata > Actinopteri > Notacanthiformes > Halosauridae > Aldrovandia > Aldrovandia affinis. The sequence continues at coordinate 773,701 of JAINUG010000071.1, forward strand.
GCGCTGCGTCTGTCGGCGGAAAGAGGACAGCGGAATACGCGGACCGTACTCCACCGTGAAGAGCCGCTGGCTTTGTCAACATTACGATACAGGCTTTTCAGATACTTTCAAATATGAGTGCTCTTACTCTAGTCTTCGATATTATTCTACTTTGGAAAACAGGGGCATATTCAACAGAGAAAAGAAACATAAATTACAAGATGTGTATGAGAGAAATGTAGCTTGTAGTTGGCTGTTCTTAAGAGGAAGGGCAGAGATGTGCCAATGTGCCTTTCAGCTCACCCACGGGAGCTGCATTCCCCCTCAGTGCCAACCTCGGTGTTCATTCAGTGTGGTTTGCTCTCCTTGAACACCGACACTGGGATTCCACACTTAACCCTGAGATACCCAACGTTGCAAATATGCTCGACTTTGTTTATTGGAGAGAAAGAAAAAAAAAGAGGCAATATGATTCCATTTCAATACAGAAGGGGCGCTTGAAGGCTTGAATATGTCATTTGTAGAGTTCACACGTGATCACAGTTTTGGCAGTACTGTATATTTGCAATGAATGGTTTTTCATGGTTAAGACCAGACAGCTAAATCTCTCTTGAGGTAAGTATCTTCCAAACATCAAAATACTCTTACATGTGTGCATGTACGCACACTCGCTCGCTCGCACGCACGCACGCACGCACACACACAGACACGCATAAATACCTGACTCTGCAAGTGAACAGTATAAGAGATGATTAACGTACTAAAAATGCAACATATGACACCCGCTGCGGCCAAGAGGTGGTGGTGGAGATAGCAGTGAGCGAGACACTGGCTTTCAGACCACGGCCTCTGAGTCACAAAGGGTTCTGCGGCCGCATGATTAACCGCTTTATACATTTCTAATCGCTTTTCAACCAGGGGACCCACTGACAATCAAGATCCTTTTCATGATCGAGCAAATTCAATTCATAATTCAATGTGTCTGTAAAGTCAGGGCTGCACATAGTGAAAATGTTTTTCTACAGCTTAAATCCGACTAACTTACTTAACCACACTACTGCGGATGTAACATGAACAAGAGCCTTGATTCAAAAGTTAGGTGCAGTCAAAAATAGTCTATTTGTCATTTCCCCCTGCAAAGCACATTCTGAACATCAATAACAGCAGGCACATAGTCACATACTTCCACATTCATATTTAAAGCTATATATATATACATATATATATATATGTGTGTGTGTGTGTGTGTGTGTGTGTGTGTGTGTATGCATGTATGTATGTATGTATATAAAATATAACCTTAAAGTCTGCCACAAATAATGGGATTCAATGCTCTGCCAGTTTTGTATTCCCTGTAAAATCTGTATTTTTATCCAATTCTCATGATAAATTGAATAGGTTCCATTATGAAAATATAGGAAATGAAGCTGCTTTTTAAAGCACACCCCCATTAAAAAAGGACAAAACCCAAGATGTATGAATGCTCCTCTTTTTTTTCTTTTAGTTTTTTTCTCTTCTTCTTATTTTTTATACATACAAACGGTGGCCAAATAGAAATATCTGACTGCACCCCACCTTCAAAGAGAGGACTCTTTAGGGATCGTATGCGGTTGGAGTAGGGGCGCGGTGGTCGTGGTGGGGGTCTACCAGTCTGCATTGTCCCAGGACTCCTCCGGCTGTTTTGGGGGGGTCTTCTTGGCCTTGCCCTCAGCACTGTCCCAGTTGTTGTCCCAGGCCTCCCAGCTGTCTCCGGTGCTGTGCTTGTTGTTGGACGCCGCCTCCGAGCCCCAGTTGTCCCAGCTGTCCGAGCTCTTCTTCTCCGCCGAGTTGTCCGCGATGGTCCAGCTGTCGGTGCTGGGGGACTTCTTGGGCTTGGAGGTGGTCCCGAAGGTGTCCCAGAAGTCCTGGCTGTTTTCCTGACCACTGTTCTGGTAGCCCTCGGACTGGCCCTGGCCCTGGCCCATGTTCTGGTAGCTCTCTCCGGTCGGGGTTCTGAGGCAGAGGAACGCGCAGGTTTCGGTTTACAGTCAAGGCCGTAAAAAGGAAGGCGGACTTGCATCACAGGTCATTGGAAAATTGCGTCACCACGTCATTGGAAACAATCGAGCGGAAAGAGATGGAAACGGTCGTACTTTACATTTCGACAAGCGTTTCCGAAGCTCAGCGCAGGGTATGGAAGTAAGTGATTCGTAACTGAACGATCCGCAAACTGCGAAACCGCGATTTGCACGAACGCAAAGTGAGAGTTGGAAGGCGAAAAAAATCTATCCGTAATCGTAACATGGGAATTGCATTTGCAGATTAGTACTTCGCAATTCGTCTATTGCGCATGCACTTATTTATGATTGCATGCGGTCATCTTTATGACTGAAATCGCACTCCATACCGCACTGGCTCTTGGGTCAGAGGTGGTGATGTGTTTATTATGTATTATTAGTTATTATAGTCTTTTTTTGTTAAGAATTTGTTTCTGATTTTCTCCCATTTTCTCCCAATTTAGTAGCCAATTACACCCTCTATTTTTAATGTCAATCCCCCCCTCGTATTGTGAGTTCGCTGCCGTAGTCCTGTGACCGGCAGTGACACGGGCGAAGTATCCTCCGAGACGGCGCTCGCCAAGATGTCGACAGTAGCTCCGGTACTCCAGAGCCACTCCTATACGCAGCAATCTCATATCGGCTTCCCTCCGCCCTCCCTGGGACGGACGGCCAATTGGCGCCCCACAGTGGCACTCCCGGCCAGAGCTGACTCTGGCACGGCCGGTGTAATCGAACCCCGGTCGCAGTGGCCAGCGTCGAACGTTGCAACCACTAGACCACCCGGGAGGCCTTATTATAGTGTTCTTGAGCGGCTGCTAAAAACATGCAGCGAGACAGCTTGCTCCATTCGCGCGTCCTTAAGCGAAAAAAGTGGGTGAGATTGATGTTTAGCGTCAAGTTAAATCAGGGGTTCACAAGCATTGGCAGCCTGCATACCACCGACTGAACGCCGCATGCTGTGTAAATGCCACTTCAGCCACTTCATGTCGACGGAAACGGAATTCTTTTGACGGACGTTGCACTAAAACTGATTTGACATTCAGCCAAGCACACTGTATTCATGTTAAAGGCAAACAGGGATAACCACAATGTATCCACCGATGGAGACAAGTCTGCAAGACATAATCATGTTGTTTTTTTTACAGACAGTTTGCGGTTGTCATGGCAGTCGTGCCTTTCGTGCCGAATGAGACGCCCATGCCGTCTTTCAATTTGCTGTCTTTTTATGAACTGTGCTTTTCTTTCAAAATTCAAGTGAGACTAAAAAAAGCAAGATAAAAAAGATTCACATTTCCAATTGGAACTTTTTGACAAAATAGCAAAAGATCAGAATTTTTTAGACTTGCTCTGAATGATTGGCCTCTCTCGATAGTTTCCTTAAAACGAATAAGGGGACACCAAGTGGTTGCGTGCGACAAAATGTATCGTGCCTCAAATAGAGGCGGAATAATTTTTCTATTCTGAATTCAGTTCAACAGCAAAGGCTCGGGGCCTCGGATGGAGTTTGTTGGGTATAATCGGCTACCAAGTTGGGGAAAAAAAGGGGAAAAGATCTGAAAATGAATCTATTAAATTAATACAGAATATTAAACATTGAATGACACGCATGCGTTACCTATCTGCTGAGTCTTCAGATTTTCCCGAGAAGAAAGAGGTCATGTCCTTCCAGCCCTTTGCACTGGCCCCCTGGACCTTAAAACCACACAACACAAGGCTTTCGTGAGACATTAAATACTATATGTACTTATCATTTCATGTTATAAATACATTTACATACAGCACACTCGCTCACTGTATACAAACTGTATTGCACTTAGCAGTAAACCTGCTTTAGCACTAGTGTTGTTTACGGCTGCTTACTGGAGGGAATGAAGTTGTAGCGACATGTGGTTGTTCTTTATCTACTTGAGCTGAATGTGCCATCTGTAAGTCGCTTTGGATAAAAGCGTCTGCCAAACGACTAATGTAAATGTAAACTTATTTTACAAATGAAACAAATGCATTCAAATCAGCGCCGTGACACTCCCATATTCGCACAGCTACGCTCCATCAACACACAAACTGTTCTTAACAAACATATTAGTGTTCCTTGTCAGTGTATCAAGATGAACACGCAACACGGTAGTGCGTTACCAGAGTGAAAATGATTTTGAAAAACTGCATTGTACTCACGGTCAAAATGACAATGGCAGCAAAGGAGGCAGAGAGGGGAAAAGTGGCATTAATATTGATACGCACACGGCGGTACGCCCCCAGCCAGGCTCCCACCTTCACGCTGCTCGTGACAAAGCTGCAGCCCCCTGACCCCTGACCCCTGAGCCCTGACCGGGGAGCCTGGCTGTGGGCGTGCGCACGGCGGCAGTGTGACCTGCCTCGTACCTTGGTCGCCAGCCCTGTGATGCCGACGGACATCTCGTCTAGCAACTTGCCGTCTTTTACCTGGACAAGCCAAAGCGTTGGTTACTCCCCCGGGGAGGAAGAGACAGCAGTGACACATTGTGATGCATGCAAAGCACAGGAGGGTAGTCTGCGCGTCAATGCGCATTAATCCTTTAGGGTCTACTCCTTTACAATGCACACAAAACCACTTCATTATGGCTCATGATTCATTGCGACTGCTGCACTGATCATCACTGTGAGAAAAAGCGAGAGAAAAAGCTATTCGTTTCTGATGAAATATTATGGCCCTCATTGTGAAAGGCAGAGCAACTGCTGTTCAGGTCTGCGGCTCTGCTTCCCCCAATCAAGCCTTTCTCAGCTCCAATGAAGACTTCATTTTCAACGTCATAGGCAGCTTGGCATTTCCCAAAACGGAAATCACATAACATTGTCTAGACACCCACCGTATTTGGCCTAGCTACGACATTGCATGATCAAATTACACCGCTGGAAATCCCTTCACCGCCCCCCAAATCACTCTCGGTGAAGCCAGGAGCTCAACTGGACCTTTACGGCAGAAACATTTAACGCTGTACTGGCAACTACACCAAAGGCTTTGCCCCCATTGCGATCGGAACCCACCACCAAGCTATCAGCAGTATTGAAGTCCAATTTCTTTACCTTTTCAGAAGTAGGTTTGATTACAGTCTCATTTAATGTCTGGCCTAATTCTGCAGCCTAGTTGGGAGTGAAAAGGGGAAAAGACATGTGAAAACGAGAGTGAAAAACAGTTGAACATTCATAGCACAGCCAAGGTACAATGGGGCTCTGTCAGAGGGACTGAAGCACGTCGCCAGCACAGCTCAAACGCTCCACGCGGTCACCTGCTGATGGACAAGCCCTGAGCAGCGTAAAGCCGTCCTGTACGGGGAAAGCCCTCTCAATATGCCCGCCACCACGCCGTGAACAACGGAGAGCCTCTCCGGTGGGAAGAAGCTGAAATGAAGGTGCTTCATTCATAGGGCTGATGAAATTAAATTTAGCCAAATTAAAATCATGGTTTAGCGACGCCGCCATTTTAACATGCGCGATTTCGAAACCACAGAAGGCTGCGATTTTGCCTTTCTATTCTTTTTATCTTTTTATTTTTTACACGCAATCGATAAAACAAAATGGTGTTGGAGAGATGGAGAGATGCAAACTGGAGAAATGCACTCGACAGAGTGATGCTGACTGGACACCATGTGAATTCACAATTGACGTTTGACGTTTTCACAGCAGATCGCTGTCACTGTCAACTTGGTTGGCTGTGAAACAGTAAATGATTAGTTCCCTTAAATTGGAGCCTATGGCAACGTTGCTTATATCGTTACACGGGACACTTGGTTTAAACGAAGCGATAGCATCGCCATCAGAAAGGGGCAGCGATCTCTCTGAAGTTAATGTGCAAATAGCAGGAAGGCGGGCGTGGTTTTGGAAGACAAAAGCCGTTCAGCTCTCACGATCGTTTTGAATGGTTCAGGCGGTTAAATAAACTCCTGTTGGAAATAGCCCAATTGGTCTTGGTTATTATGATACTGGTATATTCACACCTCTTAGAAGCAGGCCAACTGAACGTGCGCTTTTAACCACGACACACGGAAATGTGAAGTGTTCACTCAAACGCTCATCATATCGCAAATCAAATCGGGGTTGCAATATCTTGCAAAATAATTGTGACTTTTTTGGAACGCTCGGGCGTCTGATCGACTCCACCGCGGCAACGTCCTTTCAAACGCAGCCAGAAAGAGCTCTGTGCTAAGCATGGTGTTCATTGGTTCTGACAGCAGTAGAGAGCGAGAGAGAGAGAGAGAGAGGCAGCGAGAGAGGGTACAGAGGCGGCGCACTCCATCGCGCATTAAAGGAAGCGCACGGTCTCCTATGGGCTGCTCTCCGGGGAGGACTTTCCATCAGCTTCATACGCAGGCAGCGAACAGGACGAGTCACAGCCAAGCAGGAGCACAGCAGCTGAGCGGCTGCCAGAGCACAGCTACCCCACAGGCCACGGGTGCGACACGTTCACGACATCAACAACCGTCTACTGAACAGGCTTAGGATGCATGACATTCGGTACGATCGACCAGTGTGGAGAGCACGGGAACAGGTGTGGGGGCGGGGGGGGCGTTAGCAGCTCAGGTTTACTTGGTGCTCAAGGTCATTAAGCTGGCATTAGAGGTCATTACAGAAAAGGGGGAAATGTTACCTAGCTCTAGACTGAAAAACATTGCAAAACAATGACATTTGGTGGACGTGTGTGGATTGTTAAGAATCTGATTGTACAGGGTGTTTGTTCCTAACCTACAGGACAGCTTAGGTTTACCAGCTGTCCTGTAAAATTTGTTTCCGATTTCTCCCCATTTTTCTCCCCATTTAGCAGCCAATTGCACTGTCTTGTCTTGTGACCTCTTCCCCCCTCGTACTGCCAGTTCGCTGCCGTAGCTCTGGGATCCGCAACGACAAAGGCGACGAACCGCCTCCCGTGAGACGGAACTCGCCAAGCCGTCGACCGTGACGCCGGTACACACAAGAGCCACTGTTGTACACGGCGAGCTCATGCTGGCTTCCCATGGGGTGGACAGCCAATCGCCGGCCCGAATGGGACTCCTGGCCAGAGCCGTGCTGGCGCAGGACGCTCGAACTCCGACCGCAGCGGGCGACCTGCGAGTGCCTTTGCCATCGCTCCTCCCAGGGGCCCCTTTGCTTCCCTTTTAACCCTGAGCTGGGTATCCATGGAGAGACAGACACTATGGACAGGGAAAGGCAGCACAGACAGAGGGGAAAGCAAGCATGCGAGGACAGGGTTTACCGGCTCTGGAGGCGGCCTATAGCCCCTGAACTACGTCCGGAAAGGGAGCAGGAAAAAGCAGAGGAAGCAACAGGACATTCAAATTACAGCCTACACACTATTCACACCCCAGGGTCTACCATGGCCTACACACTATTCACACCCCAGGGTCTACCATGGCCTACACACTATTCACACCCCAGGGTCTACCATGGCCTACACACTATACACACCCCAGGGTCTACCATGGCCTACACACTATTCACACCCCAGGGTCTACCATGGCCTACACACTATACACACCCCAGGGTCTACCATGGCCTACACACTATTCACACCCCAGGGTCTACCATGGCCTACACACTATACACACCCCAGGGTCTACCATGGCCTACACACTATTCACACCCCAGGGTCTACCATGGCCTACACACTATTCACACCCCAGGGTCTACCATGGCCTACACACTATTCACACCCCAGGGTCTACCATGGTCTACACACTATTCACACCCCAGGGTCTACCATGGGTCTACCATGGTCTACACACTATTCACACCCCAGGGTCTACCATGGCCTACACACTATACACACCCCACCCCAGGGTCTACCATGGCCTACACACTATTCACACCCCAGGGTCTACCATGGCCTACACACTATTCACACCCCAGGGTCTACCATGGCCTACACACTATACACACCCCAGGGTCTACCATGGCCTACACACTATTCACACCCCAGGGTCTACCATGGCCTACACACTATTCACACCCCAGAGTCTACCATGGCCTACACACTATTCACACCCCAGGGTCTACCATGGCCTACACACTATTCACACCCCAGGGTCTACCATGGCCTACACACTATACACACCCCAGGGTCTACCATGGCCTACACACTATTCACACCCCAGGGTCTACCATGGCCTACACACTATTCACACCCCAGGGTCTACCATGGCCTACACACTATACACACCCCAGAGTCTACCATGGCCTACACACTATTCACACCCCAGAGTCTACCATGGCCTACACACTATTCACACCCCAGGGTCTACCATGGCCTACACACTATTCACACCCCAGGGTCTACCATGGCCTACACACTATACACACCCCAGGGTCTACCATGGCCTACACACTATTCACACCCCAGGGTCTACCATGGCCTACACACTATACACACCCCAGGGTCTACCATGGCCTACACACTATTCACACCCCAGAGTCTACCATGGCCTACACACTATTCACACCCCAGGGTCTACCATGGCCTACACACTATTCACACCCCAGAGTCTACCATGGCCTACACACTATACACACCCCAGGGTCTACCATGGCCTACACACTATTCACACCCCAGGGTCTACCATGGCCTACACACTATTCAATCTCCATGGACATTTCTACCACATTTATTCCCACTTGCTGGAGGACTCAAGCCAAGAAAGCAGCTGCCTTTAGAGAATCAGACACAGGCACATCCCGCGAACTTAACACGATGGCGATCGAAAAACTGCACTCAATATGTCAGATTTTGACATGGTCTCTGCTGCTCTACTCTGCCGTACTTATCTCATTTCATTAAAGCACATAGCAAAACAGCTGACAATAGCCCAACGTCAACATTCAACAGCAAATCTCTGCTGTAAAACATAAAGAGTGAAACATATTTATTTATTTTATATCAAAAATCATCAACATGCCCATCATGTGTTTGGCGTTCTATTTTATATAGCCACAAATATATATAAATCAATCAACAACCGCCAAAATGTTACACAATAGCTAATCTATTAAGTGATTTGTTAATTCCAAATAAAAGGCGTGCGTTTTAGAAGCCCATGAAACTTTAAACCCACGTGCAGGACTTTAACGTGAATCCGACTTCTAAATCTAGCGACAGTTCACGCCTAAATGTAAAAAAAAAAAGCCCACTGGCTTATAATTCCTGCATACACTATCAACAGAAACTAGGCCCTATTGTGACAAGCACTCCAAACTAAAGTCAAAACAAACATGATAATTCAGATAGATTAGTTGAGAACCTTTGTTAAAGGGGGTAAATTAGCAAGCAGACAGGATTGAGACATTTTTGAGGGTTTAATATAAATGTAAAAGTCATACCTTTTGAGTGGCCTGGGTTGCAAGTTTTGTCGTCTGTATAATTAGCAAAGAAAAAATAAACAAAAATTAAGTTAGTTAGGAAAACAAACCAAATGCGTAGAATTATGAGCTGGGAAAGGGCTTTTGCAGTTTCTACATATTCATCGTTTCGGACCTCCTGGCATAGTGGGAGCTGTGGGCCTCAGGCTGAGGCCAGGTCTGGGTTCGGTTGGAGAAAAAACTCATTGGTTATTATTTTGAAGAATACTGAGAGGAAATCTGTAAAAATGCTAAATATTTCAAGTGTCAACAAAAGACCACTCCGATTTTATTTACGACACAATGCTCTGGAGGCGATCCTCAAAATAAAACCCAAACACTCAAAGTAACGCCTGAGACACAAGACCGGGATTGGAGCATGGCATCTTAGGCTGGGTTTGGTAAATCGCTGAATGCCTTGCTTCTATACTGTCCTTCAAATAGTCACAAATGAGTATCTTCCTACCTTAGTCCCCCACTACACTTCTGGAGTTACCGACAGTGTATGGTAGCAGTGTTGGGTTGTTAAATATGGTTATGTTGGGAAGCCTATCCATGAATGCATTAGCGCACAGTCTGCTGAACAGGCAGTAGTACAGGCTTCAGGAGATCCCTCGTGCGTAACGGTAAAAATAAATAAATAAATGCTTCAGTAAAGAACCACAGCAGTAGCCGTGGAGATGAGATTTATATTTATATTTTTGGTACGGTTAAGCCAGTGGCTCCCAGCCTCGGTCCTGGGGACCCCCTGTGTGTGCTGGTTTTGGCTACTGCCAATCTCTTGATCAATTAAGGCTGTTGAAAACATCTGCGTAAATTCTACCATCATTTTTTCTTTAAACGTATTTTAACACAATGCAGGTTTGGCTTGTTGGCAATTGCTCTGTCATTGAATACTTCATTTTCCACAAATGGTTTCAGTGATCAGCTGTACACTTTCAAAAAGTAGGCCCCCACTGTTTTCACCAGTCAGTCTACAATTGAATCAATTATGTAAATATGTAACCCTCTTTTTTTAAAGGAATCACGTGTCATATAGCACATTGCAGAAGACGAGAGCATAAGTTGATCTGACTGATTAAAATTCGTGGAATGTGAGCATTTGTTCGTTTACTGTTCATGGCATGCATAGCTATTTCTGACATATGACCTTAAGAGAGTAAGTTGTGCTTTAATAGAAATTAAAAGTCTAATTAAGAACAATGAACAGCTAGTTACAATTCAGAGGCTGCAATTACGGTTGGAATGAAAACCAGCGTACACAGTGGGTCCTCAGGACTGATGTTGAGAACCACTGGGTTAAGCCCTGGGAGATTAGACGAAGGGAACCATAGGACGACAAAAATGGTTGAGTGTGAATATGTTCTGCTGAAAAGGCAAGTTATATTTCGCCCCAATTAATTAATTCAATTGTACAACCACACACAATCAAATTTGAATCACCCCCCATAGGATAGAAAAACGCAATCTCAACGCTAAATATGGGTCAGGGTGATCTATCATGTGGAGACGTCTTACAGAGTGAACCAACAGCTAGAAATCCTGTTATATCCACTTGATGTGGTCTTCTGATATATGATGATATCTGATGATATCTTCAAGCGACGACTGAAGACTCACCTCTTCAGGGTGCACCTCTCCCCGTAGTCCGGTTTTTGTTAACTTAGGGACGTAGCTGCTTAGTATTACACGTCTACTTGTTTATGTATTCTATTAGGCTTAGGCATTATTTTCCGCACTGAGTGCTTTAATGCTACCTTTGAATTGTGGCTCCAGATTTACCTACAGGGTCCTAGTTTAACTATGTGGTTGCTCCTAGCACCTGGAACTGTACTTCCCGCTACGGTGGCTTTCAGCGAAACTGTTCTTGACTACGGTTAACACTTTGTTGTACGTCGCTCTGGATAAGAGCGTCTGCCAAATGCCTGTAATGTAATGTAATGAAATGTAATGATGTGCACGTTTAAAAACGGGCACAAACACCACTCTGCACAGGGGGATGCTCACATTGTCTTTAGCCACCGATGCAAACTTGCTGGCCCCAACGGTGAAACTGCTCCAGCCCTGGAAACACATGAGACAAGCACACGTGACTCACTGATCTCTCATTTTGAACAAAATAATGACAGTTTAAAAAGTGCCTTTTAATGAATTGCACATTTTATTCATGTACAGCACCCAACTCTTCGTTGCGATAAAGTGAACAAAAATATAGGTTAACAAAAATATATGATACAAGGTGCCAATTAACAAATGTTAAATTAGGCTTAGGAAAATTCTAGGCCAATTGCAATTTCAAAGATTTGTCATCGGTGTCTGCCGATGCTGATTCTAATATCGAAAGGGATTTGTTTCAAATACGACGTGTGGAGTCACACAGATGGCCTAATTTGTAATATCTTATGAACTACAAGCAAATTTAGCAATAATGTCTTGTACATGAGCAACATCTAGGTCAGTGTTTCTCAAAACATTCCTACAGGGCACACTGCCCTCCGTGTTTTCATTCCAACCACCACTTAATCATGCTCAAGTGATCATTAACAGACAACCGATGCTGTTGGGAGCAGAGGTTGGAATTAAAATGTCCAGGGCAAAGTGCCCTGTAGGAATGGATTGAGGACCACTGATTTAGGTGATCAAATAAATTGTAATATAATTGTATTTATCCTAAATAATTGCTTGTGCTGGGAGGTACAGTACGTATATAAAATAACCAATACAGGTAATGAGCTAAGGGTAACTGCCAATATAAAGGAAACACTGGAGTAAATGAAGGGTTCTGGCGGCTCTGTTATGGTGTGGGGTGCTTCTTCCTGGCATGGTTTAGATCCACTCAACCCCTTAGAGGGCAATAAATACAAAGCCATTCTGAGTGATCAACTTCATCTTCCTTTATTTATTGATTTTCAACAAAGCGGGTCAACATACAAGACATCCGACAGTTCTGCCACTTTTTGGACAATTACTTAAACATTTAAAGGCACTAACGGGCAGGTATAAAGTAAAAAATAATAAAAATAATAATAATAATATATAAATAAATACAATTTAAAAAAATAAAAACAGAAGGGGGAAACCATAACACAGAATAACAGTGTAGAGGGGGAAAAAATGTCCGCACATTCAATATTGTGTGACGGAGGTATGTCTTTTCTGCTGGAGCAATAATGACATTAATACGTAATGAAGTTGACAACAAGCGACGCCTTGAATTCAGGATTTTCCTGGGATTCAATAAATGAGAACAGAAGTGTTCAAAAGTCCAGCATCTAGGCCACCCTTAGTCAAGGATTCACATTAAAGTAGATAAAAGGACGCCAGACTTTATAGGACCTTTTCTCGAACAGGAGATGTCGCATAATATCTCTTATCCAGTGTTCATGGGTGGTTGAGATTCTTTCCAGTTAAGAAGAACCGGTCTCCTTGCAAGAAGGGTGATGAAAGCAATTTGATAGGAAAGTGACTTGGGGCATTTGGAGTTGGACCCAATACAGCAGTTGGAGGGTTTGGGGTAGTAGTGGTTGAGATGGCTTGAAAGATTGCACACCAGAAGTTACACCATAATCTAGGGCAGGACCAGAACATATGTGCCAGGGTGGCAGGAGCCTGTTCACACCTATCACAGAGAGGGTCCACAGCTGGGTACGTTTTTTGCGAGTTTTTGCTTTGTATAGTGAAGACGATGTAAAATCTCAAATTGAATGTCTCGCACATATTGACGATGAATGCACCCTTGTCAAGTCTTCACTCCATTATTCCTCTACAAACTCCAATCCCAAATCATTCTGCCAAGCAGTTCCTATTAGATCTAGAGAGGTGGTCTGTATTTTGGACAAACAAGAGTAAATTGAGGATATTGTCCCTCTGCTATAAGGAGTAGGTGAGATCAGGGACTCCATTGGGGCTGACTCTGGGGTAAAGGGAAAGGTGGGTGCTTTTCAGCATAGATGATCCTGGATCTGCAGGAATAAAACAAAATGAGTCCTGGATATATTATATCTTGGATAATTGATCAAATTGCAGAAAAACTGCATCAATGTACAAATCCTTTATTGATGCTATCCCATTTTTATGCCACAGCTGAAAGGAGTTATCGATCAATGAAGGAGGGAAGGAATGATTTGCTGCAACAGGGGCTAGCAGTGAGCTGCTATGCCAGCCAAAGTGTCATCAAATGTGGCCCCATATTTTTAAAGACTGTGAAACTACTGGGTTGGTAGTACAGTATGTTTGTGTATGCAGTAGCAGGGGCCTAGATTAGGGTAAAAGTCAAGTATCTTAGAAAAGTTAAAAAATCTTCCTAAAAGTTACTCGCGTGTGCTCATGGGACTGTGTAGCAGTGAAGCTCTGACGGGTGCCCACAGGTGGCGTTAGCAACTAGTGTTCTGACTGTACAGTATATCATAACGTACACTCTAGTCGGGACTTGAACGAGAGATTTTTCCATTCCCAACTAAAGTGTGGTATGGCAGCTAACGTCATAGTTAGCCAATAATTCCTAGATTTAACCGAGCAGGGATGTGGGAATGATTTGTGCTTGGACTGTAGGAAAATCACAGCGATTCTTCAGCCTGGCGGGAGGGCTCACTGAACTGAATATAGACAGTAACTAGCTAGCTAGTGTTCATGGATATTGCTTGCTAATAAATGCATGATCAGTTACTAAGCCTCGTGTTAGCAAGCAACTAGCAACTAGCAACAACAGATATCGATACCCAATGTCCGTGAACGCTAACGTTAGCTAGCTAACTAACTAGCTGGTTCTCGCTGTTGTGTCTATGTGCCGCAATCCGCAAACTTGTTGACTGCTGCAGAGTCTGGCATAGCAACAACAATATTTTACATTACATTTTAAGCATTTAGTAGACATCGTTGCGGGCATCTGCGTACCATACCTGTAACACTGGGAAGGAAAAGGTTAGTATATTATTTTTTTGTTTTTGGAGTATAGTGTTGTATGGTGTAGAACAACTAAACAGGGGTGACGACAAATTAGCTAGATGGACAGAGTTCAGCGGTAGTGGAATCTGAAGAGGTGGGTTTTGAGTCTCTTGCGGAAGATTGCAATTGATTCCGCGGTCCTGACCGATTGCGGGATTGCGGGAGGTCAGAGGACAGAGAAGAGGCGAGACCGCGAGGAGCAGCTGCCAGGCACTCGGAGGGATGGGGCAGTCAGTTTGCCAGAGGAGGCGGAGCGGAGGGGTCTGGGCGGGGTGTAGGGAGTGATGAGTGACTGGAGGTATGGGGGAGCAGTACCTCTGGCCGCTTGACAGGCAAGCACCAGTGACTTGAATCTGATGCGTGCTGTGATGGGGAGCCAGTGCAGAGAGGAGAGTAGAGGGGTGACGTGGGTGAACTTCGGCTGGTTGAACACCAGGCAAGCGGCAGCGTTCTGGACTAGTTGCAGTGGCTTGATGGCACAGGCCGGAAGGCTTGCCAGCAAGGAATTGCAGTAGTCAACAAACGCGGTGAGCAGACTGCATGCAAATGACAACGTGCCGCTTTTCCCCATTTGGAACTTCGGAATTTTTTGGGAATATCCCTGCATGACGTGTTTGTTACAATGTGAGTGTAAAACAGAAATAGTTCCAGTTAGCTAATTAAAAATAAAAATAAATCCTAAATTCACAGTCGTCAGCAGGACGATCACTTGGAAGTCAAAGGTCGTCCTTCTTAATTTTTAGTCGTCTGAGACGATAGGACGACTGCTAATCTGGGCCCCTGTGGTAGTGCTGAGCACACCAATGCTGTGAGTGATGCTGGTTTGCAGGATACTCTTTCAGCATTTAACCAAGAGATGCTTACTTGCTGGGGAAGAAGCCAGTATGATAAAGCTCTGATGTCACATGCCCAATAGCAGAATGGAAAATGAGGCAGTGCTAGGCCTCAAAGTGTCTTTGGCCGCTCCAAAAAATTGTTTCTGAGGTGGTTTTTTATTCCATAAATATTGACAGATAATTTTGCCTATCTGAGTAAAGAAACTTTGTTAATATAAATTGGTACGTTCAGAAATGAATACAAAAACTTGGGGAGGACTGTCATTTTAATTGAATTTACCCGTCCCGCAAGGGAAATAGGAAGCAGAGACCACCTCTCCAGATCGCGCTTTATGCGCTCAAGGAGCGGACAGAAGTTACGTTTGTAGAGGTCTGAGAAGGCCCTAGTCACCACTATACCAAGATAGGTAAAGTGGTTGGACACGGTTTTAAATGGAAGGGAATCAAAAGATTGCTGTCTAGCAAATGTATTGATAGAAAATAGTTAACTTTTTGCTAGATAGTTTATATCCTGATTTGACTAAATTTGAGAATTTATATAACAGCTGGTATAGAGATAGAGGGGTCCGCAGCATATAAGAGTAAGTCGTCAGCATACAGAGAAACCTTATTTTCTTCCCCGCCTCATGTTATACCCTTATAGCTACGGCATGACCGTAGAGCAGTAGCCAGTGGCTCACTGGATAAAGGCCTCTACATGCTTCTGCGTAACTTGTGCGACACCTTCGCGGTTCGCGCAATGCAACAATGTCGCAAGCACTCTGCAATTTATACTTCTGCGCAACCTATGCGCCACTTCTGTACACTAGTAGGTGTCAATGTATTGAGCAAGGTCGGTGAAGTTTTCATGAAAGCAGGGAAACTCCTGTACCTTCGAACTTCTTCAGCCAATCTTTCCTGAAGCGGGTTCATTTTATACCGTGTGGAACAAATTATGCTAGCTATCTATATCATTAGCTACTGAGCTTTATTTGGCCGTGATACCAGGTTGCTAGCTAGCTAGCTGGATAGATATCAATAGTTTTGCTTAGCTAACGTTAACATAGATAGCTACCACAGGTATGGTATACAACTGCCAACAACGATGTCTATCGCTGTATTACTGCACTGATCTCTTGTGCGAACAATGATTGTTCTTACCATTTATTAATGCACATCTGGTAAGTCGCTCTGGATAAGAGCATCTGCTAAATACTTAAAATGTAAAAAAATGACGTTCTAGCTTGATGAACTATGACTGCGACAGCTCCGCCTCCATTCGCTAACCAACCAATCAATGATGCGCAACATGTCTACACGACATGTTGTGCTGCGGTCGCGAGTTTGCTGTTTGTGCTAGATACGCGACATCCTCTGCAACACCCTCTGAGTAGGTCGCGCATGTTGATGTTGCAGAGCCCTGATTGTGTTGCTGTCGCTCAAGCATGTAGGGGCCTTATGGCAAATAGGAAGGGAGACAGGGGGCATCCCTGCCTAGTACCACGGTTTAAAGGAAGAAAATCCGACCTGAGGCTATTTGTTTGCACACATGCAAATGGTGCCTTGTATAGCAATTTAATCCATGATATACATTTGTTCCCAAATCCATATTTTTCCAAGGCTGAGAAAAGATAGCCCCACTCCACCCGGTCGAAAGCTTTCTCGGCATCCAGGGAAATAAGTATTTCTGGCAGTTGCTGGTTTGAGCTTTTACTACTAATAATATTAAAGAGCCTGCGAATGTTGACAAATGAAAATCTATTTTTTATAAAACCAGATTGGTTGGAAGGTATAATAGTTGGGAGGACATCCTCTAGTCCTGTTGCTAGGATTTTTGCAAGCAACTTTGCATCCACATTAATTAGGCTTATGGGCCGATAACCCTGGACATAGGGGATCCTTGTCCTTTTTAAGAAGCACTGGCCTGATAGAATGTTGGTGGAAGGATGTTTGAATTAAAAGAGTCTGTAAAAACTGCCATCTGCAGTGGGGCACGAGATTTTGAGAATGTTTTGTAAAATTTGGATGTAAAGCCATCTGGACCCGTAGCCTTTGAACATTGCACACTGCTTATAGCATTCACCAGTTCCTCCATTGACAGCAGCTCCTCCAAAAGCTCCTTCTTGTGTGGTTCAACAGTTGGAAAATGTAGACCCTCAAAGTTCTCAGTTAAAATAGTCAGTTCTCTCATCAGATACCTTAAACATATATAAAGTAGAGTAAAACCATCTGAACTCATTGTTTGTCTCTGCCTGGTTGATTGTTACCTGTCCTGAGCTGGTGCGGATTTCACTGATAATTTTGGATGCTTCTGACTGCCTCATTTGGTGGGCCAATGCTCTGCCTGCTTTTTCACCATGCTCATACGAGTAATAATTTCTCTATTTTGGTTGTAGAAATTAAATCAAATTTGGTCTTCGTAATCTATGATGCATGTAATCTATGATGTATGTAATGTATGATGAATGTAATGTCGTAAAGTTCAGCAGTGGGTGTTAATGAGTACTTGTGATCCAATTATGTCATTTGGTCCGTGAGTTCGGTGAGGCGCCTAGTTTGCTCTTTTTTAATCAAAGAACTATAAGCTATTATCTGACCACGAATGTAAGCCTTCAAAGTCTCCCACAGTATTGCTGTTGAAACGTCATCAGTATCGTTTGTTTCTAGAAAGAACTGAATTTGGGCTTCAATAAATGTAACAAATGCTTTATCGGAGAGAACATTACTGGAGCGCCACGTTCCCAACATGTTTTTGTGGGGAAGACAGAGTTGAAGGACAACTGGTGCATGGTCTGAGATTATTATTGCCTCAATCACACCTCTTTACATTTGGAAGGAGCCTGCCATCAATGACTATATGTTTACATGCACACTAATAAACCGAACATTATCTGAGTTAGGGAGTTACCAGATTAGTCAAGTGGTCATGTAAACAGCATAGTGGGATATGCTTTATCGGATAAAAGCCGTTATCAGATTATGAGAAACCCGATAAACACAGCTAGCTTTTTGCCCAATCTTCTGTTTTATTCGGCGCATGTATACCGCTAATCTGATTTATTTTGTTTTTTTACATCTGTGCATGTGCAAACATGTAAAAAACGCTGGATGCAGTTAAACGACAAACATGGCAAGCGGCATCGGTAAAACTCACTTTTGGAGTGAAGCCGAAACAAACTTAATGCTCAATGAAATGACAAATATGAACATCCTTCATCTCCTAAATGGGAGAAATTATGAAGGTGTCTCCAAAAATGGCCTTGTGTACTTGTAAGAACACGTTCCAAGTGTGCTAAAAAAGAATGTACTAATGAGAGTGGAAGAACGCTGAGTGCTTAAAATCTGTTAAATCTGAAACATACTTGTACATGCCATCACTTTGTCTGTTACCGAAGTAAGTAGTTATTGTAGCTAACACGTCACCTAGCTAACTAGCTAGTTAAGGCCAACTCAAACAGCAAATGTTAGCTACCGAAATAACAGGAAGTTTGAGTTTTACATCATGTACTTGGAAAGAAATCAAACTAATTGACTGAATCATGTAAACCAGGCTTTTTCTGATTATCGCATTACTAAAGTGCATGTAAACGCGTACATTTTTATTGCCATTACCTGATTATTCCCAGTTATCGGATTATTGCGTGCATGTAAACTTACTCAATGAAGAAATAGTCGATGCGGGAAAAGCAGCGGTGTACTAGGGAAAAGAATGAAAATGTTCTCAGCCTTGGAAATAGGTAACGCTATGGGTCTATGACGTTGTAGGTGCTAAGGAACGTCTGGACTGTCTCTGCTGATTTAGATCATTTATAAGGTTTATTAGAGGACCGGTCTAAGTCTGCATTCATAGCACAGATAAAATCACCTGCAAGGATCAGGTGATATGAGCTTAAGTTTGGCAAAAAAAAATTGACATGAATTGAGCATCATCACAGATTGGAGCGTAAATGTTGGCGTGCACCAATAGGATATTATACATTTTCCCAGTGATCACTACATATCTACCATTTGGATCAGAGATTTCCTGGGTTGAGACAAAAGGGATATGTTTGTGTATCAGGATTGCTGTACCCCTAGATTGAAAATGGAAGGTGGAATGAAAAATGTGCCCTACCCACTTTCCACACAGACGTGACTGGTCAAGAGTTTGCAGGTGAGAGTTTCTTGTAGAAAGGCAGTATCTACCTTTAGGTCCTCTAAATGTGATAAGATTATTCAGACCTTTCACATTCCAGCTAACATATTTTACCAGGGTGTCAGACTTACCGTTGTCAACACTAGTCATTAATAGTCACAGTTTGGCTCTATTTTCATCAACTCCATGCATGCAGAATAAAAACATAAGAATAAATAAGCAAATGAAATAAAAACTTAAAATAAGACACACTTAAATGATACTTGGCCTTAAGCAGGGCTTGACATTAAGGCTTGTCCGATTGTCCGGGACAAGTGAAAAAAATGGTAGGACAAGCATAATACAGCTTTAACTTGCCCAAGTTTAACGGACATTTTTAAAAAAATAAAACTAATACTAACGTTATTCCATCTGATCAGAAAGTGCCTGTCTCGCAGTGTCGCACTGGAAACTCTCAATCTCTGTATTACGTCAATATTACGGCTGCAGTGATTGGTAGAAAGGTTTGACCGGCGCGCGTCATTCCAAATTGTTGTGAATCACTGACGCTCACTGACTGACTGACTGACTGACTGGATATCATCGAGAGCGCAGTCACCCATGAAGAGACGATGTTCCTAAAGGCTCCGAAACCTAACCAAGCCCCAGGGAAGCGCCCTAGGAGAGCTCCTGAACTTGCGGCAGCCTCTAAATTGGTGTACGAGGCCAAACGCGGTCTTGAATTAGGGTTTTACTCGACGAGTTTGAGCGAGACCTTATTTTCACACATTTTCAATAGACATTGTGTGCAGCTCTGCTGCAATAGTCAGAGATGCTAGTTGCAGCTAGACTCGAGACATCCATATTAGCTGTGCTAGAGTGGTAGCTAGCTAGCTGCTAACATCATGACTTATTTGAAGTAGGTATGTTACAATTCCCGTGCGCAGCGGCGGTCTAGATGTGCCTGTGTCCCTGTGCGAGCGATTACGAGAGACTATGGCCGTACCCCAAAAATGCAGGCTTTTCAAGGGCTGTTGTTTTTTTTTTCACCATATGCCTGCGATATAACGTAGTTGAAAACTCGATGCTCTATCTTGTTTCCGAAATTTGATTAAACATTGCTCGGTTTGGTCATACGCTACACTTCAGGTTCAGTCTCGTGTTTAGTGCTTTCAAAATGATATATCGCAAGTTCAGGACTAAATAAAAGGTATCCAGGACGTTAATTTAACATTTGATCTTGTTTCTGGTGAAATTTCATTGAAATCTGTCGATGCGAAATGCTATACTTTTGACCCCGGAATGTGAGATATCTTTGCCCAAATGCTCACTGCCTGCAGTGGTTTTTGCCGTGTGGCGGCGTGTGCGCAACATGTAATTATGTGATTAATTGATTATGTAATGTAATTTCAGATAATTCAAATTAAGATATATCATATCCTTTTTAGAATGCTTCAATCTGTAATTACTGAAAATGTAATGCAATTATCTTTATTTTTAAGAAAGTTATGGCCATTTATGTTATTGGATCACAGCTTTTGTTTCAAGCCCATTGAAAAGCAATGTTAAAATGGCCATAACTTCCTTAAAACGTAACATATGAGAGCGAATAAGGTATCAAATTATATGTATTTTCATGCTCTATCTGGTGGGATAAGTCAGGCTCGATTTATAACATTTCAAAATTTTGTAACATACCTATTTGAAGCAGTAATATAACATGTAAAACTGGTTCTCGTTGTGTGTAAGTTATAACATTGGATAACAATTATCATCAATCCAACTTTGTCACATCATTGCGTCAAGTCTCTCAACGAGAGAGCGCGCGTTATATTAGGCAACGTCACGAATCATAGGGGGACGTAGACTGTAGTTTTCTTTTAAGTAGTATTCGTATGATTGTATGTTCTTTAAGTTATTAAATCATAATAATTGTCCAAATCTCTGTCGGTTTTATTTAGTTTTTTTTTAATAGGCCTTTATTTTCAGTTTTGGACGAGTAAGTTTAGCTATTGGACAAGTAAAATATCTGAACCACTTGTCAACCACTGCCTTAAGTATAAATCCAATAAAGTATACAAATTGATCAAAATAAAATACAGGCCTGTGTTTGTAGTCTGTCTAAAAAACAAAGCAAGGGAACAATGCAATGGACTGTGAGATCGTCAAAATCAAAAACAAAAAGCACAGTCCATCAATCTCTTAAAACATGGCTGAGGTCAATAATTTAGCTAAAATCAACTCACCGAAACATCACCGAATCAAGCAAGCATGTCCGCTCAGAAGTGACAACTCCAACGTTCAAGGGGGAGATTCAGAGGCTGTGGGAGAAACCGCAGCTCTTCTATCTGCAAATTCTTCGGCATCCTTTGGTGTATTGGAGAATCGGTAGTCGCCATTCACTTTCACGCAAAGCTCGTGAGGATACAGAAGGCTGTACTCCAATCCGATGGATCTTAGCTTCTTTTTGACACGAGTGAAGGCTGGCTCTTTTCCATGCTGAAATCCGCAAAGATATGGATCTTGTTGCCTCGGAACATGAGGGAGCCTTTCTGCCGTGCCAGTTGCATGATCACTTCCCTCATTTGGTAATGGTGGATCCTGGCCAGGAACAGACGCAGACCGGCGTCTCTGGATACCGCTCCTCGGTTGTTGTTCCGTGCCATTGGGAGACCCTATGTCCACCGATGGTCGCCTGGGAAATGCATCCAGTCCAAATAACTCCTCCAGCAGTGTCTCAGCAAAGGAAGTCGGTTGTTTTCCTTCAGCGTCCTCAGGTAGGCCTACGATCCGGATATTGTTTCTTCGCCCCCGTTCTCCAAGTCTTCCATTTTCACACTGGGCCTCTCGTTGTCCTCGCTCAGTTTAGAACACGTGGCCTCCAACTCCACTAGCCTAGCATGGACGCCAGTCGGTGACTCCTCGTTTCCCCTTGTTCGACAATACTGGCTCGATTTGCAGAAGTTAGCGAAGTCAACTGCGAAATAATTCCCTCCTCCATGCCCGCGAGGAGAGCTTGCATATCAGCAAGAGTAAAGTCTGGCCCGCTGTTAGAGGCCATCTTCTCCGTAAATTTTGGATTCGCTTTTGCCGCTTTCTGCTTTACCGTCGATGCAGGGGTATCTCCAGGCATATTTAAGGTGTTTTTTCCGATATGGAATGGAAGAAATATATAAATTATTGACAAAAAATGTGCCCATTTGTCTTTTAACGGATCAAAGTTAAATAAGTCCAGAAGTCCTGAATTTTCTACCATTCTTGTGGAAAAATGGTGTTGCTTCCCTTCAGTAGAGTTCCAGACAGTTGTAGAATCCATGCCATGGCGCATTGAAGCGGTTCTGCAGGCTTGTGGTGGCCCAACGCCCTATTAAGACACTATGTTGGCGTTTCCTTTTTTTGGCAGTTACCCGTACTATATCTTTCATATAACATAAAATGTTGTATATTCTTTTATACTAATAAAATTGCTCAGTGAAAAAGATTTAGTTTAATAAGTAATATTTCTTTCTCTCAAAAGGATGTCACTATTATGAACACCCCAAATGGGTTTTTGTGTTGAACGAAGGCCACTTATATTGAAAAGAACCTATACCTGTGGTGAAATATGGTGGTGGACCTTTGATGTTATGGGTTTTTGCATCTACTGGTCTTGGGGCTCTTGTTGAGGTCAATGGAATCATGAACTCCAGCAAGTACCAAGACATTTGGGCCATAAACCTGGTTCCCTCTGCCCCAAATAGATCTTTCAGAAGACAATGATCGCAAGCACCTCAAAATCAACCAAGAAATGGTTAACTGACCACAAAATTACTGTTCTGCAATGGCCATCTCAGTCTCCAAATTTGAACCCAATAAAAAAAATGGTGGTTTCAATTGAAAAGGGCAGTCCACAACTGCAGACTGAAGAATATTTAACAATTGTGAATGGAGGAATAGTCAATGATCCCCCCAATATGTTCACCAAACTCATAAAACCCTTTAGAAGACAACGTGTTAATGGAGATTTATTTTCATAATAATAACAACTATTTCATTTAAAATAATTATTAGGGGTGTGAATAATTGTGACACGCATCTTTTTAGGCGAGGAAAAAAAACAAGAAAAAACAAAAAAACCTTTTTTCTTTCTTTTTTTAAATTCTCTGAGCAATTGTATTAGTATAAAATAATATCATTTTCAATTTGTTTTGAGCATACAATATAGCTCATCACCTGTTTATTTTATACAGCATTTTTTGCTCATCTTTATCAAGGGTGTGAATCATTTTTGAATTGACTATTGACTTTCTTTTTTACTTTATGGTGCATATGGATCACATTCTGTGTCCTGTTCAAGTTTGGGTTCCACAATGAAATCTCAAAAGCATAGTTGCTAGCCAGTTAAGCTTTTTAAGCCCATATCGGGTCAATTCCAATGTAAACCTGATCAGTCAGCAGCCTCATTACAAATTGTATTGTATCAAAATATCTGTTAATTGATCTACTGTATGTCACATATGGTAGCTGAGCTTGTATTACCCAGAAGCCCATATATCTTACCGAGTAAATAGAGGACATGGCGTTGTTCAGGAAGTCCTCTTCCTTCTTCTGAGGGGCGACCGTGTTCCCAAAGCCAACGTAGCGGTTCTCCTGCCCCCCACTGTAACCACCGCCACTGCAGGGTAGGAAACGTCATCAACTCTCAACTCACAATTAAAAGTTGGCATCAAGTTAAATAACCAACGCTCTATTCACAATAATCAAATCCCCATTGTCTGAGGGAAAAGGGAGATTCATAAAGAATGGAGTGCATTCAGTTAATCCATTTACACATAAAGCTATCATTTAAAAAAACTATAAAATAACTTCCATCTCAGCAGCCTGTTCCTAAATGATTGCACAGTTGTATTCCATGCAGATTTTTCTCAGCAGCAAAAATCTTTGTATAATCAATAATGAAAATATATACAGTACTGTGCAAAGGTTTTAGGCAGGTGTGAAGAAATGCTGTAAAGTAAGAATGCTTTCAAAAAGATACATTTTAATTGTTTATTTTTATAAATTTACAAAATGCAAAGTGAGCGAACAGAAGAAAAATCTAAATCAAATCAATATTTGGTGTGACTACCCTTTGCCCCCACAGAGCCCTGATCTCAACATCATCGAGTCTGTCTGGGATTACATGAAGAGACAGAAGGATTTGAGGCAGCCTACATCCACAGAAGATCTGTGGTTAGTTCTCCAAGAGGTGTGGAACAACCTACCTGCCGAGTTCCTTCAAAAACTGTGCAAGTGTACCTAGAAGAATTGATGCTGTTTTGAAGGCAAAGGGTGGTCACACCAAATATTGATTTGAAAAAAGAAACTATTAACACTTCTATTTTTGAAAACAGTCTTACTTTACAGCATTTTTTCACACCTGCCTAAAACTTTTGCACAGTACTGTATATATATATATTTTTTTTTTCACCCTGAGCAGCAGAATTTATGGACATCCCTTGCCGAATTCATAAGACATTGGCAGGTATTTCAAATGAATAAATAAATAAAAAGTTGTTTTTTTGTGGGTGGCAAAAAAACTAATCTGTATTCATGAGGACAATATCACAAGTCCACACATAAAAAAATATATTTCGTTGTGACGCAATACGAACATGGCTTGCATTGGAACCCCATGACTCCCCACATTTATAGAAGTGATGGTGGCGGAGCACGGCCTAGGCGTAGCGGCTAACGCTGAGAGACAGCGCTCACCTTTGGTAGGAGTTGACATCATCACTCAACCAGTCTTCGAAAGCCTTGTCTGAAGAGTGTCCCGAACCCTGCCCAGGGCCAGCAGAGCTGCTACAAAGTGAAGGACTTACATGTTACATCAAATTTACATTTTAAATCACTGCAAATTCACTAAAAGACCCCCGATAAGTAACTGCCATAGATGTCAATACGAAAGGCACACAACAGCTTTTCCCGCCATCATGCTACGATTAGACAATGAGCCAGCAATGCCAAGATAAACAGGGAAATGTATGCATAGGACAAAAGCCATGTGCCTGCTTCTTTGAGGAAGATGAAACCAAAAGCGGCCGATTACATGCCCGGGAGTAATTTTACCAAGGACAGTACATCACTACGTCCAAATATCTCAAGCCCCAACACCAAGAAATTATTCAAAATGAAAATTGATATTTAACCATCACTGAATGGTCATTCCAATTCACTACAGTTTTCTTCAATTCCAGTAAAGTCGTACCGGTGGGCAGAAGAGAGACCGGCCTTGGGTTGATGGGGTGTCCAGTCTTTGGCAGGAGACTTCTCGATCGACCACTCCTTCCCCTCAGCCACGGTCGCGACCTATGGAATCCACATCGTTCATCATTGCTAGAGGAGCATTTTCGCGCCAACAAGTGTGCCAGAATAAGCCCTGCCTCCTCACACCAGAACGGCACATCCCAAAGGCGAGGAGAGGAGAGGAGAGGAGGCGTGCTCACCTTGTCTCTGAAGAGGGCCGCCGCTTTGCTGTTGTATTTCTCCTGCATGGTCCAGCAGGCGTCGTAGTCGTCGTGCAGTTCCAGGAACAGACGGAATTTCCCGTTCCCCCCCGCCTTCATCTTCTCCAGCTCGATGTCTTTCCACTTGTCCATGGTGACGGAGCGCACAAAGCTAACCAAACAACATCAGTGCATCAGCCACCGCTCTGTGATTCAATGGAGATGTCACAGGGACTGAATACTTACCAGGGTCCACAAAAATGTGTGGTTCCCAAACTTTCTGAGCAGAAGAATCACTTGATGAGAAAATCTTCCGATCAAGAAAATCTTCTAAGACCCACCACTTATTAAAAATGCAGACTAACATATGTGGCATTTAACTATTTGAACATATGTCAAAAATAGTTGACAAACATATGGTACACGCATCTAGTGCAGTGTTTAATTTGACTGGTGTGAATGAAAATGTAAAGTGTATGATATACTGTACTTTTTCATATTTATCTCATGACGCACCTCACCTTTCCATAACCAACAGTTTGGGAACCACTGCCCTAAATTATAGCGTTTGTCACTTGAGCAGAACATTAAACAGAAACTGGAAATGGCATCACTTTTATTAAACGGCACCTAGGACTGTCTGAAAAATGTCTGTTGCATTGTATATTTTATCACATAGAAATCCATCAACGGGTATGTCTAATCTGAAATTAACTGAAACATATTAGTTTTCTGGAAAATATCAGTACGGTTTTTCAAGGCCAACTCAGCAGAGGTGGAGATACTCACCTAAGGTGCACTCCCAAACCTCGGTGCTTTCCCGAACACTCCAGGCAAATCCATATCCCGTATGTAACACTCACCCACTGGGGGTTGAATGCTCCACATTCAAAGCAAGTCTGCGAAAGACAAAAGGTGGACAAACAACTGATCTGTCAGCATACAGAAACGATTCAAAAACCCTACTAATTCATGCTATCATTTCATAGACGTTAATAGTGGGGAAAGAGACTCACGTTGTTTTCGTCCTGTGTTCTCACCTCCTTCAAAACTCTCCTGGTGCGTGGACTAGCCATTTTACCTGGAACTATATCAAACAGATGGGCGTGACGACGGCGGGACAGAGCTGCTCGCCACCCAAGCCCGACACCAAGCACTAGTAGTACAGTCAGGATGTCAACAATCTAGGTAGTTAGTTGCTAGCCACCTTGAACTTTAATCTAGCTATTTATCTTGCTAGCTAGTGCAGTGGTACATGAACAAAGCCATTTCAATATGGCGCTACAAAGTAAATGTGTGAGAGACGGCGGCAGCCTCCATAAATTCTTCACGCTGTTGTTACTTAAGCCTTGCTAGCGTGAGCTGGCTAACGATCTTGACAGACAAGCCGGTAACTGCTGGCAGTGACACGTCGAACGCTATGAGTCAATGAGTAGTAGACAGCACGCTAACCGGCTTGCTGGCGTAACGTCACAGTAAACTGGTAGTAAATGTTAGCGATTTTTTCTTGACAGGTACTTTTAATGCAAAGAGCTAAGACGGCAAACTAGCCGTTGGTGTCATACGATCTTAGCTCAGCTAGCCATGACATAACATCATGTGGTAACTTAGCTGGCCTCGCTCCCTAACTAGCTAACTGTTAGCTTGCCGTCGTCGACATCAATATAATTAACGTTCGCCATCTAGCCTGATAGCAGAACGCGCGTTAGCTAGCTGATACGCAAACTATCGAGTGTATGAGCTAGTTAGCCGAATGTCGTTGAAATCCGAGGCTCTATGAAATCTAGCTAGCCCAGTTATTAACTATTAGGTTAGTAGACTAGATAATGGCAAACGCTCGACTCATGTCTTACCTGGTTATTTGGGAATGCGGTGTGCTTTAATATGGTAAACGAAAAAAAACAACAGTATTTACAGATATCTAGATACCGAGGTAAGTTTATTCAACACTATATTTAAAAAGCTTCCATAGACATACAAATCGAATGGTGTCTCCTATCAAACAGTAGCCATGTTGATGCTTTGCCGATTGTGAACTGCCTACGTTGCACAGCGGTAGCGCAATGCATCATGGGCCAATGCAACCAAACGCTACCCTCGTATTATCACGTGACTTGACTTGACTCCTGCTCTTTGATTACATGTGTAGGTGGCAAACCCGTAGATATCAAGACGTGGATGCGTCATTCACCCTGTTCAGATACGTCTGCGCGGCCGCCATATTGGCGCGGGCAAGATCCGCGTCTGAACAAACGCATGTATTGATGGATGCAGACTTCCCCTGATAAAATCTACTGTAACTCGCTTAATTCTCAACCATTTTTCGTGAAATCTGGCTTGTTAACGCGAGAAATGTCTGCATTGCACACAGGTTACTTGATTTCCAAATTTCACAATTATTGAGTTTACTCAACGATTTTCCGCAGAACCTGGCAACCTAATAAGTCTATATTATACCACCATTTCTTTGCAGCTTCCAACAATAAAAACATAGTGAGCGCTGACATTTGGACAACTCATGTATAACGGTTAAAATGGCGTTTTTACAAATAGCTGCTCTGTGAAATAAGGTTATGCAGAAATTTCTCACGTTTATGACAACCAAATTTCACGAAAATTGGTTGAGAATTGAGATCTTGCCCGCGCCAATGTGGCGGTCGCGCAGACGTATCGCTGCAACATAAAGTACAACAGCAGCCAATGCGGTGTCTACGTTTTATATCTATTGAAAAAAACTACCTCTCTCTTTCAGGTTTTTGATGTGTAATTTTGCCGAATTGCATTGAAAAACATATTTATACGACCAAAATGCATTTTGGTATTACAGGTACATTTTGTACATCTTTAAATATAAGCTTGTTTATATGCAATGCATTTAGTGACGGCTAAGATTAATAAAAAAACAATATCTGCAAATGGGAACACTAAATACATAAATAATGATCTGCTCTTGGTAAGAGCGTCTTCGAAATAAATGTAATGTAATATAATAATAATAATAATAATAATAATAGTAGTAGTAGTAGTAGTAGCTGTTGCAGTAATAATAAGTTAATGTTACATTTAGGCATTAATGAGGCTTTAATTGAAGAAAACGCCTCCCTGACAGCTGAGAGCACCCCATAGCTCCAGCACCAGTACAGGACCATCAACATTGTGAAGCAGGTCCTGTTGGAGACAAGGAACGTCCTCCAAGACAGCGTTTTGGCGGACCTTTCCAAAGATGAGGGAAAGGCGAGAGAGAAATGGGGGGGTGAGCCACTGGAAGTAACTTATCGTCTAGCTCACATCCCTGAGAAGAGGTGGCACCCAAGAGCCCAAGGACTGGCAACTTTGATTTAATTTTGTTTCATCTTTTAGATTCACGGGTTGTTTTTTGTGTAAAAAAATATTCTTTTACCCCTGTATATTCAACCCAACATTGTGTACCAATGTCTATTACAGTGTCCTGACCGCGCTTTCCTTTTGGCCTCTGTCTATGTAAGATTTGTTACTCCCTGTGTGTAATTATTACGTTGGTTTAGAATTAAAGTTTTTTACAGAAATGAATGATTTTAAAATGTAATAGAAATGTACAAACCAAATATAAGACAATTTAATTGCAGAAAAATAGTTGTCAGATGCATTGTTTAAAGATGTCTCTTAAAGAAGAAAGATAATCAGAGGCTACATAGTCCTAATGTTGGCAGTTCAGCGTACCTCTGGAACAACAGAGGAGAAATATTTAGAGATTCAACAACACAACAATAAACAGGTGGGAGAGTTGGCTAATTAATAGATGAGGGTCACAGGGTACAAAAAATGGACAGATTCAATATAGTCTTAACACAGCAGATAAGCAAGAGGGTTAACACAGTGGCAAACACGACTTTGGAAGCAATGTTTGTGTGTGTAGGGGGTGGGGGGGCATGCAAGATCAACAGTGAAAGTAATATATAAATACGAATATACTGTATATTGCTATTGAAAGCCACCACACTGTTTCTATGACAGTCTAAATGTATCTTGTTAGTACACACTTTGTAATAAACCAGTGTAATAAACCTGAAGTGTAAAAGTAGAAATACCAAAATAGCTACTTCTTGTATGTCCACGAGGTGGCGCCATTTAACAAATAAAGTCAGTTTTTTATAGCGCTCATGCCAAGTATACCTCAACGATACATGCATACCCAATTAGTGTCGCTGCCAATGACTAAGATATCCTGGTGTGTTTTTAGATTTTACCCCTTACCTGCTTTTTATGTGGTGGTAGAAGGGTATTTTATTCTGTATTTATTGTCCTTTTTTAACTTGTCCTATGGAGAAACACATTTCCTTACACCTTACACCTATGACACAAATGTTCTGGAGCAACACCTGATACAGCATTTTCCACCACCATCAACAAAACACTAAACGATGGATTTGTTTGGAAGAATGGTGTTGCATCCCTCCAATTCAGTTCCAGACACTTGTACACTTGTTTGGCGGCCCGTGGTTGCCCAACGCCCTGTTAAGACACTTTATGTTGGCGTTTCCTTTATTTGGGCAGAGGTACTTGAATTGGACCGGAGTCCAGCCACTTCTTAATTTTCAATGCGTCCCGTTACGTTAGGTTATTTATGTTAAAGGGTAGGCTACTCAGAGCAGGCCACTCCACAGAGACTGCTCTCCTTGCGGTCACTGAGGCTCTTCATGGGACTAAGTCCCAATCCCTTAGCTCCGTCCTCCTCCTCCTTGACCTGTCAGCGGCATTCGACACCGTGGACCACCAGATCCTGCTCTCATCTCTCGTCGAGATGGGAATCTCTGGATCTGTGTTGACATGGTTCGAGTCCTACCTGGCTGACCGGTCCTACCAGGTGGCCTGGAGAGGATCCCTCTCCTCTCCCCACACCCTCTCTACCGGAGTCCCGCAGGGCTCGGTGCTAGGCCCCGTCCTATTCTCTCTGTACACCAAGTCACTTGGCTCTGTTATTTCTGCTCATGGTTTTTCCTATCACTGTTATGCCGATGACACTCAACTCTTTCTCTTCTTCTTTCCATCTGATACCCAGGTCCCGGCACGGATCTTTGCATGCCTGGCTGACATCTCCGCGTGGATGTCCACCCACCACCTGAAGCTGAACCTGGGGAAGACAGAGCTGCTCTTCCTCCCAGCGAAGGGCTCCCCGATGACTGATGCGTCAATCACCGTGAAAGGCTCCATAGTGTCTCCGTCCCAGTCTACCAGGAGTCTTGGAGTGACCCTGGACAACCAGCTGTGCTTCGCGAGCCACATTGCAGCGATCACTCGGACCTGCCGATTCTCCCTCCACAACATCCGGAGAATCCGACCGTTCCTCACCCAAGAGGCAACACAACTCTTGGTCCAGGCCCTAGTGATCTCACGTCTGGACTACTGCAATTCCTTGCTGGCAGGCCTACTGGCCTGTGCCATCAAGCCACTGCAACTAGTCCAGAATGCTGCCGCACGTCTGGTGTTCAATCAAATGAAGTTCACCCACGTCACCCCTCTACTCTCCTCTCTGCACTGGCTCCCCATCGCAGCACACATCAGATTCAAGTCACTGGTGCTTGCCTTTCGAGTGGCCAGAGGTACTGCTCCCCCATACCTCCAGTCACTCATCACTCCCTACACCCCTCCCAGACCCCTCCGCTCCGCCTCCTCTGGCAAACTGACTGCCCCATCCCTTCGGGCGCCTGGCAGCCACTCCTCGCAGTCTCGCCTCTTCTCTGTCCTGGTCCCTCGCTGGTGGAACGACCTTCTGCAATCGGTCAGGACTGCGGAATCACTTGCAATCTTGCGCAAGAGACTCAAACCCCACCTATTCAGACTCCACTACCACTGAACTCTGTCCATCTAGCTAATTTGTCGTCACCCCTGTTTAGTTGTTCTACACCATACAACACTATACTCCAATTTATTTATTTTTTAAATACACCAACCTTTTCCTTCCCAGTGTTACAGGTATGGTACACAGATGCCTGCAATGATGTCTATTGCTGTATTACTGCACTGATCTCGTGCGCTAACTATGATTGTACACAACATCTTGTAAATCGCTCTGGATAAGAGCGTCTGCTAAATGCTTAAAATGTACTCACGTAAAAGTCTATTTTCAACTTTTTTGTGACTTTTGTGAGGTGAAATAGCCAGTTGCCATTGACAATTAGAATATGAAATAAGATTCAGGTCATAAAAGACTATTCTACACTCAATAATCACGTTTCCATAAAAATGCGCTGCAAAATTCATGTCCGCGAGGTCAGCGTTGGACTACAATTCCAGATTACAACTGACATGTGACGTACACTAGCTAATGTAGGCTACCACACGTAGGCTAGCACTAGCAATGCGTTGTGGCTAAGGATATAGCGGGACGTTCAAAATAGTTGACATCAAATGTTTTACATTGATAATAGCCTAATCGAAAATGTTAGCATGTCTAAATAATGTGCCAGGCAAAATAAAAATAAATGATCAGGATAATCCACTGCTAGCTCAGACGCAATCTGTCCGGAGAAGGAGAGCGTTATCACAAGCGACAGAGTCCTGTCAGACCGTCCCTGTCAATCGCCCGTCACAGCAGCAGACCTCGGACCACAACTTGAACTTGAACAAAATGATAGTCTCCCCGATGACGCTGATGTGACCAATCGTCCAGCGTGTTGGAATAAAGATCAGTCGAATTATTTCTGTGAAACCTACCAATGGCTTGCGATAAAAAACAATAAACTAGGACAGTGGTTCCCAGCCTCGGTCCTGGGAACCCCATGTGTAGGCTGGTTAATTAAGATTGTTGAAAACATCAGTGTAAATTCTACCATCATTTTTTCTTTTAACGTATTTGAACACAGATTTGGCTCGTTGCCAACTGCTCTGTCATTGAACCATAAACGGTTTCAGTGACCAGCTGTCCACTTTCAAAAAATGGGTCTCCCACTGATTTCACCTGTCAGTCTACAATTGAATCAATTAAATTATCTAACTTCTTTCTAAAGGAATCATGTGTCATAAAACGCATTACAGAAAATGAGAGCAACTGATTAAAATTCCTGGGATGTGAACATGGGACGTTTATTGTTCATGGCATGCATAGCTATTTCTGGCATATGGCTTTAAGGGAGTAAATCATGCTTTAATACAAATTAAACGTGTCCAATTAAGAACAATTAACAGCTAGTTACAAGAGAGAGGTTGCAGTTATGGTTGGAACGAAAATCAGCACAGGGTCCCAAGGACTGATGTTGGGAACCACTGCACGCGGATGTCAAACGTGTGTAAGAGCATGGGAGCGCACGCGCAGGGACGGAAGCTGTCCACTGAGCGGGGCGAGTGCTCCGTTTCTTGCAATGGCACAGAGAGATCCCGAGAACAGGCTTCTTTTCTTTAAGAAAAAAAAAAGAAACGAGCACAAAAACCTCTGTAGCTCATCTGAAAGCAGTAGAGATCCTGAACAGAGCTAAAAATGAGAATATGGATAAACCGATCGGGTCAATGTACAAAACGGAGCTACAGACAACCTGTCGGGTCTTTCGCACTGCTAACAAAATAGGCAAGTACATCAAAGGTAGTTCAAATGAAAAAGCACTGTGTTCAAGTTGTTTTCAGCTTTAAAGTTTGTATGTTTTTGTAGACGTCATCATTGACTACTAGACCTAAATGAAAAATGTCAACATTTGAAAAAGTGAGTCCCTGCACTTATTTTGACCCAATTCAGTCACCTGTATACAAGCCTGAACTTCAATGCTTGTGTTTGCCTTATTTGACCTACTTATGCTAAACCTATACCCGTGGTTGGTTCAGCAACGTAAAGAAGTTTAGATCAAGCACATTTCTTTATTGAGTTCAGTGTTGAGGAATACAAGGGATTATGCCTCCTAAGTCATAAACTCAGTGCTTTCCTGCTGTGTGTTCGCTGTGAGGGTATTATCCCTCTCTCTATGGAAACCAAAAGCAGGGGTTAAAAATAATCGCAACAAAAACTTTTCAGCAAATTCTCCTTTGTAAAAATAAAAAACAACAACACTTTTACATTACAGTTTTCAGGTTATGTAGCGAATCCAGAAAATATATTTCCCTTCGTCCAGAGACTGCGATTTCCGTTAGATGATAGGCTATTATTTTATTAGCGGCAAGTTTGCGCTGTGAAGCTGGAAAAAAATATGCTGGCTCGTCAGAACAG